>JACTOM010000924.1:3244306-3263120 GCA_015832385.1 Elymnias hypermnestra | reverse complement strand
AAAAAAAAAAAAAGAAGTTAAATATTAAAACTATAACCTAACCTATCCCGGCTCGATTTGTCAGCCCGTGAATCATGTAACAATGATTCAAGTACTGACAATCGAACCTGTTACTAAATACCCTTAGAATGCCATTGGAGCTTGCCTGTACTCTCCGCGCCAGGGATGTACACCTTTTCCGCATGGTAGTGTAGAAACAGTCCACACGGGCATCGGCAAACATTCCCGAAGCGCTGCAGTATCTGGGCAGCTCCATTAGCATTCTAAAGGCATTGTTATATTGGACTCGTAAGGCGCTACACTGTTTCTGCGAATAGTCAGTCCACAAGCTGCTCGTGTAAAATGTGGTACAGTATGCCTTAAATAGCATGATTTTTACTTCTAGCTACGAGCAAACCTGCGAAAGATCATATTCGCTCTAACAGAGAGCGCCCTACGTTCCCTCTCAATATCAACAATGATAGATGATGATGTGTCTAAAACAGAGTGACCCAATTTTTTTTCGTAGAGGCCTTGGGCTTTGAATTCCTTCAGATTTCCACTCAAATACTTACCATAAAATTATCGATGTCGGTCTGTTTTTATTTACGCTTTCAAAGCAAATAAGTCTTGATTTGTTTAAAGTGAATGTTAAATCATCTCTTTCTTATAATCTCATCTGAAGTCGTAATCAAATTACAGGGGTTGATATGGTCTACTTTGGTGTTCATATGGCCAATTTTGATGTGAGTATGGCCCACTTTGGTGTGAATATGGCCAACGTTAGTGTGCAAATGTAATCAAGAAAGAAAGAACGTTTATTCGAATTGTACAATTAATACAAATTAAAAAAAAACACAGTGATAATAATTAGCAATTTGAAAAGCAATTTAGCTCAGCAATTCGCTATGAGTTCTTTTTGCAGGCAAAGATTTTCAGATAAATCGTTGTGAGACTACGGATATCCAATCCAATTCGTCCAATAAAAAGAAAAGCTTAAAACGTAAAAGACTTACAGACTAGTGTAAAGATAATAAAGAACGTTAAAAGCTTGTAGAACTACCCAACCCGATAATAATACTTAACACTAACGACATCATCATTAGTGGCATCCATAATTTCATTGCCATACTGTGGGCTTTGGTGGGTAATGTTGGTGCAATCAAACAGTTTTTTAATTAACTCCGATTATAATGTCCAATCACTTCATAAAAATATTAATAATAGCTAGGAACGCGACAGTTTTACTAGTCGACCGCTGTGGCCGACCGTCGCTTGAGAACTGGGGAGACGCGTGCCGGATTGTCACTATTGACTCTGCCCCACATCGAGAGATAGAAGGCGCCAGCTTTCCATAGACTATTGCACTCCGACATATATATTTTACATTTCCTATAATACAGACACATCAGCCACAAACCTTCAAGATCTATATGTATATTTAGCAAGAAATTAGTCAATTTATATTTAAACGTATATTTACTTTTGGACTTCTTTATGGGCGGTGGAATATTGTTCCAGCACCTAGTGGCTGTGTATTTAAAACTATATGGCCATTTTTGGTGGTAATATGGCCCACTTTGGTGTGAATATGGCTCACTCAGGTTCTAATATGACCTACTTTGGTATTCTTATTGCCAACTTTGTTGGTAATATGGCCCACTTTGGTGTTCTTATCGACCATTTTGTTGTGAGTATGGTCGACTTTGGTGTTTATAACGCCAACTTTGGTGTTAATATGACCCACTTTGGTGTTCTTATCGACAATTTTGGTGTGAGTATGGTCGAATTTAGTGTTTATAACGCCAACTTTGGTGTTAATATGACCCACTTTGGTGCTCTTATCGCCAATTTTGGTGTGAGTATGGCCGACTTTGGTGTTTATAACGCCAACTTTGGTGGTAATATGGCCCACTTTGGTGTGAATATGGCTCACTCTGGTTCTAATATGACCTACTTTGGTATTCTTATTGCCAACTTTGTTGGTAATATGACCCACTTTGGAGTTCTTATCGCCAATTTTGGTGTGAGTATGGCCGACTTTGGTGGTTATAACGCCAACTTTGGTGGTAATATGGCTCACTCTGGTTCTAATATGACCTACTTTGGTATTCTTATTGCCAACTTTGTTGGTAATATGGCCCACTTTGGTAGGAATATGGCCAGCTTTAGTGTGGATATGGCTGACTTTGGTGTTAATATGGCTCACTCTGGTGTTAATATGACCCACTTTGGTGTTCTTATCGACCATTTTGGTGTTAGTATGGTCGAATTTAGTGTTTATAACGCCAACTTTGGTTGTAATATGGCCCACTTTGGTGTGAATATGGCTCACTCTGGTTCTAATATGACCTACTTTGGTATTCTTATTGCCAACTTTGTTGGTAATATGGCCCACTTTGGTAGGAATATGGCCAACTTTAGTGTGGATATGGCTGACTTTGGTGTTAATATGGCTCACTCTGGTGTTAATATGGCCCAGTATGATGTTCTTATCGCCAATTTTGGTGTGAGTAAAGCCGACTTTGGTGTTTATAACGCCAACTTTGGTGGTAATATGGCTCACTTTGATGTTAATATGACCTACTTTGGTGTTCTTAGTGCCAACTTTGGTTTTATAAGGCCAACTTTGGTGTTAATAAGGCCCTCTTTGGAGGGCTAGAATTTTAAGCTGAGTTTTAAGCTGTAATCATTGATTGTCAGCTCATAATATTGCTTGCTATATTAATTACATAGTACAAGGGTATATAGTATGCCAGCGTCGAGTAGCAATATTATATTTCTGTGTTTCGTTGCTTTAATAAGTGTTTGTTTCCGTACTAATTTCCGTCGCGGTTTGGTTGGGAAAGAGTGCAATAATCGTTTTAGACTTTTCAATCGTCAACTTGATCTGGAAAATTCTATGTGCAACGGTTTTTAGTTATCATACGGTGAATCATATGGTAGTTATTATAAAAGAATGAATTATATTAATATATAGATTACATTGCATTGAGATCTTCCAGAGTGAAGATCTTAATGCAATGCTCGATGGCCTCAGCAGAGCATCTCAACGGGTGGGCCTAAAAATTAACATGGAACAAAAGTTATGTCCAATATCCATGTTCCGCTCCACCTAGTCATCGTTGAGAACTCGATACTCGAAATTGTTGACGAGTACACATACCTGGGACAAATAGTCCAGCTAGGTAGGTCCAATTTCGAGAAAGAGGTCAGCTGCCGAATGCAACTCGGTTGGGCAGCGTTCGGAAAGTTCCGGAAGACTTTTTCGTCCAATATCCCTCAGTGCCTGAAGACTAGTACTCGAACAGTGTTTGTTACCAGTGCTTACCTACGGATCGGAAACGTGGTCGCTGAACTCGGTCGCTCGGAGTTTTTGTACGCGATAAAATCAGAAATGAGGAGATCCGTAGCAGAACCAAAGACACCGATATAGCCTTACGAATCGCGAATCTGAAGTGACAATGGGCGGGGCACATAGTCCGACGAACCGATGGACGTTGGGGTCGGAAGGTGCTGGAATGGCGACACCGCACCGGACGACGCAGTGTAGAGAGACCCCCCACAAGGTGGACCAACGATATAAGTAGGGTCGCCGGTAGCCGCTGGAGCCAGGCAGCGCAAGATCGGGGCTTATAGGCATCATTTCGTGAGAGCTAAGGCTGTATGATTAACAATATGTAATTAAATTTATTTGCGTATTTTTTTTTAATTTATTACTATTTTATATATTGAACTAGTTGAATCCGCTTGGTTTTGGGTAGCATTTTTATTAATTTAGGCAAAAGGAATATTTCTGCCACATTTCAAGTCTCTACGCCTTATGGTTCCAGAGATATCGTGATGGGCTAATAGATACCTGGATGTCTCTTTTATATATATAGATTAGTATAATAAGTAGCTTTTAAGCATGTTAAATGATGTGGGCACTTTGAGTGCCTGCTAATAAAAATATTATTAAAGTGAAACTTCTTTAGGCTAGGTAGGTAAAATTTTTACGGATGTGAAACGCGTGATAAGCGTCACGAAAATGGGCACCGTTTTTATATTAATACGTTTGAAGGTTAGGTAGTTTTAATATTTACAAATAGCATCTGGCATTTTAATTTGCCTCTCGCCATTTAATCATTTAACATAACTATTGTTCATAAAATATAAATATTTCAGAAATTCTTTTTTAATTACTGACAAAAAACACGTGGCATTTTCATTTACAATTCGTCATTTGAGATTTCAATAGATTATTTGTATTAATTTTCGACACTTTTAATAAATTAATGACAATTAAAATTCTGATATATCTTCCTTTCTCCCTCACTATAATCTAAAGTTCAGTTTTACATTTGTATAAATGTAAACAAGACTTAAAAATTAAATTGTAAGTAAAATGTAAGTAGCAGCCCATTAACGTCCCACTACTGGGCACAGGCCTCCTTACTCCAAAGAGCGAGGGTTCTTAGAGCATAGACCCACCAGTGCGGATTGGCAGGCATAGTACACAAGTGCACTCTCTATTCCTTCACTCTCATAGTCCGATGTGACGGGAATCCGACACGACCGGAGAGAGATCAGGCGCAGGACCGACGGCTTAACGTGCTCTCCGAGGCACGGGGGTGGATCACACCGCCAACTTCCCAACTTCGAGCTAATATTGAGAAAATTCTTAAATAGAAAATTCAATATTGATTTTTTAAGTGGCCCGACCCGGGACTCGAACCCAGGACCTCATGTCTGTAATTGAACATGCTAACCACTAGACTATTGAGGCAGTCAAAAAAAAAATTATGTTATTATTGTATTTTACATTCCGAATACTGTTAATTACTAAAATTTCGTTTAGTTTCTTGAACAGCTGTTCGTTTGCTCGATGAATGCAATTTTGACAGATGTTTTCATAAAAGCGAGTAATGAGCATAATCAAATGCGGACGCTCCGCCATTTTGCGTTGACAGCTGACCGGAAGCAGTCGGTTAGCGGATGTAGTGTTGTTTTTCTAAATTTCAAATGTCGATATATTTTTTCTGACAAAATTATGCAAGAGTTTATATGTGTTAATTTACGCACTGCAAATTTCTGGCATTTTTAACATTAACTTTTGCTAACTAAAAGTCGTTCGTAGGTAACAATGGGCAACATTTTAATAAACTAAATGATATTATATTTGTAAATATTTAGGAAATAACACTAACTGATTGTCTTAAGATGATTTCTCTTAAATTGTACAACGGATTGACTTGTAATAATAGTGAGTCGACTAGATGCTCAGAAGTAGAGTGGTTTACTGTTGGTATCACAGAAGGAGGCATCAGAGAGAGATAGACTGAAGCCACAGCAGAGACCTGTTCGAAGGAGGAGACCGGGGTCAAGATATCTGCGGTTACACGTCTCCAAAACCTTTGAATAGTCATGTATAGTCGTGTAAACCAATGGTGCCCCAGTTCAGGCTGCGGAAAGTTCCGCTAGGTTTTAATGGCACTTAAGGTTCGAAGAAATTCAATTGTCCATAATTTTTGAAATGTGATCAAGTGTATTTTTGAAATACTGGTACTCGAAGCCACTGGTAAACGACAAAACGTTGTTGTAACAAAATTTTTGTCCCTAATAGCCCTTGTTCCACATCATGTTTACCAAGAGGCCAATTTAAAAATGGTTAGACTTTTCTATTGCGATTTTCTCAATATTTGCCCGAAGTTGTGCGGTGTGATCCACCCATGTGCCTCGGAGAACACGTTAAGGTATCGGTCCTGCGCCTGTTCTCTTCGGTCGTGTCAGATTCCCTATGAGTATACATCGGACTATGAGAGTGATATTTCTACGGAATCAGAATCTACCGTTCGCCATAGTTAGTGTTGATTTTTAATCCATACATACATAGCATCACGCCTCATTCCCATAGCGGTAGGCAAAGACCACGTCCTTCCACTTGCCACGATCCTTGCATATCTGCTTCGCTTCTTTCATTCTCATTAAGCCTCTCATACAAGTTCGTCGGTTTAGAGTACTCTTGGCCTGCCCCTTATTTAAAATGTCCTGGATTTGGTCTAGGATTGTTTGCCTTGGTCTTACCCTTCCCACTTTTCCATTCACACTTGACTCATAAATCCTTTCAGTCAATCTCCTTTCATTCACTCTACGCGAAAACTACGAAAGTTACCGTTTAAAACTATATAAGTTGCAGAGAGAGAGAATATACACTTTCTCATAGGATACAAAAAGGCGGCCTTATCGTTAACCAGTTATTACTGCCTGACAAGTACTGATAGTAACTGATAGTAATCTTCAAAAGTAACTTGTCTAGAGGTCTTGACGTGGGCCTGTAGACAAGTTAATTTCGAAAATTGCTAACGCTTAAAAATGTATGAGAATGACGTTTAAATTTTCGATTAGTTTCGATAAGAAACGTCATTCCCATACATTTTTGAGCGTTTGCAATCTTCGAAAGTAACTCGTCTAGAGGCCCTGTTCTGTGGCGAAAAGCGATTGAGCCGCCGGCCCCAATTAAAGTAGGATAAAGCCGGAGAAAGAAGAAGATATAGATCATCTTTTTATTTGTTTCAGAAGTCACGAGATGTCTCTCGCGGACGTGCGCTCAGCGCGCAGTTCGCCAACGCCCGACACCTGTCCCGAATGTGACACCGGCGCCTCTGTTACATCGGATTTGCATAAAGTTAGTGGAAATTGACAACATTTATTAATATTTTTGCTTAATTCACTCGATTATTTAGTAACAGCTTGGAAAATTATGGAATTTAGGTAAGTTGCAGCTTATTAACGTGCCACTGTTGGGCCCAGGCTTTCCCACTCATATGAGAGAGGGTTTTTAGGGCATAGACCTATCACGCCGCTCCACTGCAGATTGGCACGCATAGTACACAGGGGCACTTTCTATTCCTTCACTCTCATAGTTCGATGTGACGCGAATCCGACACGATCGGAGAGAGATCAGCAGGACCGACGGCATAACGTACGCTCCGAGGCACGGGGGTGGAGTGCACCGCTAATTTCGGGCAACCCAACTTCGGACAAATGTTGAGAAAATCTTAATAGAGAACTCAATCACTCAGGATCTCATTTCTGTAGCCGAACATGTTAACCACTAGACCAATTAGGCAGGCAGGTAAAATTTAATAAGTAGCAGCCTATCAACGTCCCACTGCTGGACATAGGCCTCCTCACTCATAGGAGAGAGGGTATTTATTCAAGGCGGTTCTTTTTTAACCGGCTTCAAAAAAAGGAGGAGGTTATCAATTCGTCTGTATTTTTTTTTATGTTTGTTACCTCATATCTTCCGACTGAGTGGACCGATCTTTATGATTTTTTATGAGAGGTGGTGCTCGTCATGGGGTCCCATTTATATTTTACTCCGGTATTGATGATGGCACCCATGAGAAAACCGGATGTGTTAAATTTGCATTAAGCAATTGCGCGACAAATGGACGAATGACTGAAGATCATACCAACCGATTTCGATGATTTTTTAATTGTAAAGGATATACTTCAAGGGTTGTTTTGTGATAGTTTGGTTAGATTCTGATGATGGAATCCATGACAAAGTGACGGAACTCTTCAATTCTTAGGAGCAAATGAACGATACTCGGCAGAATCTTCTATAGACTATCCAGATATTTGGGTTGCCTAGCGTAACTTCGGTATGGTCAAGTGCTTGTCGTAGTTAAATATGAAGATCAATGGATCTTCTCAAAGGCTTACAGTAAGAGTGCGATTTTTGGCAGAATATATAACTGTCTGTAACCAAATAGCAATGAGCTTACGTTTGTTGCTGCATTGCAATATTTGAAAGGTGAATTATGTGTGAAGCGGTGGTAGCAGAGTCTGGGGGAGGGGGAACTTTTGCGTGTTAGTGTTGTGCTCGATATAAAAGACTGGTGATAGCGGGGTGGCAAAATAACCGATCTGTAACGTATTGTGCTTCGTATTCTTATATTCGGAGTCGGTGTCAGCCGAGGTGCCTATATATATAGCTGTTAGTGGGAGAGACGCGGGAGCTCCCAAGTGGACTCGTTGGGAACATATTCCTTGGCTGACGCCGACTCCGAATATAAGAACACGAAGAACACTATAATAGAATACGCAATTATTTCTTACTTTTTAGAGCATATCAGTATATTTGTACGTTTGTTTTGAAGGCGGTTTTTTTTTTTGTTAAAATTTTTATTATTTTTTTTTCATAAATTTCTTATTTATTATTTGAAGGAAGAATATATTTTTCCTTGTTGCAGTATCAAGTAGCATGCACTTGTAAGCCAGCCTCGGCACAATATGCATGCGCTGAAGAACCTGGGCCTCCGCCACCAGCTAAGACCGACACTCCACCTGCACTACCACCACGGCCTCCTCCCAGTGTTCTCGCCACTACTAACAGACGGAATAATGGTAACTATCTTTATATTTACAGGTGATGACTTCAACAATTTCTATCTGACTCCAGCTGATTCACTTATCACAATATGCTACGAGGTTGTTTTGTTTTTTGTTGCTGTCAGGCTTCACTGTGATCACACCTGGTGATGAGTGATGATACAGTCTAAGAAGCACGCTAATTTGTTAAGATGAGATTTACCTCTTACTTTTTATACACATCATCGAACTGGAATGCAAATTTCATACATGGCGGTATGTCTTTGCTGGTAGGGTGGTAACTAGACGCGACCGAAGCCTCCCACCAAGCTAGACTCAGACAACTTCGAAACCACATCTGCTAGCAAAGTAAGAATAACATTGTGTGTTGGTGCGGCCATATTGGCCTTGGCTGCCGCGTGCCTTTCATTCTACCCCTAGTCCGAAATCGGTTGTAAAGCGACATGCAATAGGCGAACGAAAACCAAAACCGTTGAGTTTCTTCTCAGCTGAATCAACTTTCCGAACCATTGGTAGATTTGTTTAGAGATTTAGAGGAAGTGAATTTAATTGTCATTAAAATATTAAAAGTTAAATTATTGAAATCTCAAATGACCAATTGTAAAAAAAAAAGAAATTTTAAATCCAATCGACACAACCACATTTAAAATAATTGGTTTTATCAACGAAAATATATCTATTGTATTCAAATGAATTGAATTGTAAAGCATTCTTTCACAGACTTAATATAGAAAGTTAAGGATAGAAGGATGGAATGGAAGTTTTTCTTCTATTTTCTTTACGCCATGTGTTGTACAATAACACAGACGAATGGCGCATTTCACTTATCGCATTACTGCCATCGTTAATTTATGGCTTCCGTTCACGAAAACAACCACTCCTTCAATGGTACAGAAAGTGATTGATGTGGTTCAAAACGATGGTCTCAAATATATTCGCATGATAGACAACAAAACATACAACAAATGTTCCCACAAAATTTTAGAGAAATTTAGAGATCTTTGCTAATATAAAAAGTAACGTTTACACAATGGCGTCGCTTGGACTTCAATTGTAGTTGCTTCAATGATTTTTATACCTGAGTTTTCAATTGTGTATAAAAAATCTGTTTATGGCCACAATATGAATTTGTTTCTCCGCTGGGAAATGTATTTGCGCACCCCTGCCACGAGGCAGCGAGTGTGGGACTCACCGGCAAGGCCAGAATACCCACTAAAACCCAGCGCCACCATCCTCACCTTGAATTGGGAGTGTCAGAGGCTCCTTTGCGCATTCACTCTGACACTCCCGGATGAACCGACTCAGCCTCCTCCTCCTCCTTAAAGGAGCAGCATCTGCTGCAGCTTCTCGTACTCGCTCCATTGCCTCCTGTAGAGAACTGCATTCCATCCGATCTCACTGTCAAGCATGGCGCCTACTATCCTTGGCAGTGAGAGATCCGCTCCGATGAGGGACACCACAGTGTGGGCTGCCTTATCGACAGGCGCACTACACTGATGGCAGATAGAGGACTATTCACGTCGTGCTATCTGATGCAAGTACTTTCCGAAACATCAGTCAGTACTTGCATGAGCCTAAAGGTAAGCGATCCGTGCCGCCTTCGAGGCGAGGACGAATCGCCTCCATCGTGACCACACCCGCACTTGGGAGACTAGAGATGCTCCTTCCAAGCTTGAATCAAGACCCTATCGGCAAGGGCCTTGACTCTTTGGACTTCGTCAATTTCGAGACGGTCACCTCCAGACCTTACGGCAACCTTGCATTGGTAAGTTGCCGCAAGTGCTTTCGCCTGCAATTGCCACAAGGGGATCACCCGGCAAGAGTGTCACCGCCGTCCAAGACACGGTACGCTCATATCCCCCTAACCGCTATTATCCCCCTATCCGCTCTCCTCAAAAGGGTGTTAATTTAAGCTTTGGTTTTCATATACTAAACTGTGACCTGATGGTATAAGAAAATGGTGGTACGAATTGTGACATTAAAGAATTATTTAGACAACCTTGAAATTTCCTCTGAACGAAAATCAGTTTACTTGTTAATTAAAAAGTTTCATGAGAACATTCCTTAGAAGATTTTAACTGATTCCTAAGGTTTCCTATAATTTTCTATCACAGTCATTTTTCAAGTAGTTGGTATTTTTTTTTTTTTTAGGTTTTGTTACATTATTTATAGACGTTTTAATTACTTCCAACAGAGATATATTATTAACCCAAGTGTTAAGTGAATACATATCATTTATTTTGCAGCGTTGCACTTTAATGGCTTTAAATAACTGTTATTAAGTAAAGTAAGAAGCAGCCATTTAACGTCCCACTGCTGGGCACAGGCCTCCTCACTCCGAGGAGCGAGGTTTTTTTTTTAAAGCATAGACCCACCACGCTGCTCCATTGCGGATTGGCAGGCATAGTACACAAGTGTACTCTCTATTCCTTCATTCTCTCATATTCCGATGTGATGGGAATCCGACACGACCGGAGAGAGGACAGGCGCAGGACCGATGGCTTAACGTGCTCTCCGAGGCACGGGGGTGGATCACACCGCCAATTTCCCAACTTCGGGCAAATATTGAGAAAATCTTAATAGAAAACTCAATATTGATTTTTGAATTGGCCCGACCCGGGACTCGAACCCAGGACCTCATGTCTGTAGTCGAACATGCTAACCACTACACCAATGAGGCAGTTATAACTGTTATATATATGTACTGTACTGTAACCAAATAACTGTTATTAATAATAATTAACTGTTATTAGCAAAGGATTTTGTTTTGTTTTCCATGATAATAAAAGGTTAGATATCTCAAATTGGTCAAGTACTGAAAATGTATTATTTAAAACAAATTTAAACCAAAATTTTCCTGCTAAAAACGGGCTACGATATAGTTTTATTTCTAATGTAGGTATTTTTTGATATTTATACATAATAGTAAAACTGTAAAGCCAGATGGTGTCTCAAAGGGCTAGACTGGCAGTGCATGCTGGAGTGTTGGTGCCAACACTTATGTATGGTAGTGAAAGTTGGGTATGGCAGAAGAATCACAAAAGTAAAATAAATGCGGTAGAGATGAGAGCGTTGAGAAGCATGAGTGGATTAAAACTGAGTGACAGAGTAAGAAATAGTGTGATAAGAGAACGTTGTGGTATTAAAGAAGACGTAGTGACTAAAATTGAGAAAGGTATGCTTAGATGGTTTGGGCATGTAGAGAGAATGGACGAAAGGAGACTGACAAAAAGGATTTATGAATCAAGAGTGAATGCGAAGTTGGAAGGGGAAGACCCCTTTTGCGGAGAACGCAAAGGATAATAGCGGTCAGGGGGATACGAGCATACCGTACCGTGTCTTGGACTGCGGGTCATCCCCTTGTGGGAATTGCAGGCGGAAGCACTGGCGGCAACTTACCAGCGCAGGGTTGCCGTAAGGTCTGGAGGTGACCGTCTCGAAATTGACGAGGTCCAAAGAGTCAGAGCCTTTGCCGACAGGGTCCTGATTCAAGCCCGGAAGGAGCTTCTCGAGTCTCCAAGTGCGGGTGAGATCGGTGGAGGTGATCCGTCCTCGCCTCGAACAATGGTTAGATAGACGGCACAGATCGCTCACCTTTAGGCTGGTGCAAGTACTGACCGGACACGGTTGTTTCGGAAAGTACTTGCATCAAATAGCACGACGGGAAGAGTCCTCTATCTGCCAACAGTGTGGTGCGCCTGCCGATACGGCGACCCACACTATGGCAGAATGTCCGGCTTGGGGACCACAGCGACATCCACTGATGTCCCTCATCGGAGCGGATCTCTCACTGCCAAGTGTAGTGGGTGCCATGCTTGACAGTGAGATAGGATGGAATGCAGTTGCCTCTTTCTGCCGTCATTTCTCTGAAGGAGGCGAGTACGAGAAGCTGCAGCAGATGCTGCTCCCCTAAGGAGGAGGAGGCTGGGTGGCAGGACGCGTCTTTACGAACGCCTCTTGTCTCCTCCTTGAACATCCTCAGTCGGTTCATCCGGAAGTGTCAGAGTGAATGCGCAATGGAGCCTCTGACACTCCTCATTCAGGGTGAGGAGGGTGCCGCTGGATTTTAGTGGGTATTCTGGCCTTGCCGGTGAGTCCCACACTCCCTGCCTAGTGGCAGGAGTGCGCAAATGCATTTCCCAGCGAGAGAAAAAAAAAAAGATGTTGTCTCTGCCTACCCCGAAGGGAATGAGGCGTGATGCTATCTATGTATGTATGTAGTAAAACTATTTACGAATAACAACAGTGACCGTAATAATAACTAGATACTTACGTTTATTTTTTTTACCTTTATAAATACGTCGCAACAGCGTAAAAGCATTTTTCATTAACCCAAATACATCGCTTTACAAATCGCACATTCATAAAAGCACACGTAGAATATAATGGGCACACGAAATCCATAAACATAAATTCCTCTAAAGGACCTTTCTACCTGTACAAGTGTACACCATAAAGAACCTACTGATTCTGCGCGAATCACGGCTTTTGTAATTCATAACCTAGTTCACTCTCGGTATCGCATCAAAAATGTAGCCAAATTATACACCTTTGTCCATTAAATACCAGTGTAACACGAAATATACGATTTATCCGACATATTTATATCAAGTGTAATATGAAATTAGTGAAATTGAAGTGAATTTAACACAATAAAGATGATTTAAGTGCGAAACTGAATTTCGTGAATGAAATTAGCTTTAGGTATTTTAATATGTAAAGATACCTACTTGTGTTTATGTTACACTTCTGTTTTATAAAATGGTGTAAAAGTCAAGTGACATGTAAATATTGTTGTTTTAAAGGGTCATTGTTCTCGCTGTTTGCCCGTAAATATCGATTGGTTAGAAATGGCGCGCGATTTGAATGTTTTTGTTACGTACTTCAATTTAACAAGGTGAATTTATGCTCTTAAGCTAATATAAATTGTGTGGTTGCATTAATATTAATATTTAATTAATATCCGGTGAAATGCAAGTACTACAGTACCAAGTATCAACACCACGGTCCACGATAACAGCGGATGTGGGACAACATTACGTACCGCCACCACCTTACTTTGGTAATATTTTTATAACCTTGTTATATCTAAAAAATATATTTCTTTTTTTTATAATATTAAGAAAACACAAAGGAATTTGTTATGTTTTTTAATCTATTTTAAAACAAGCTAAAAATATCTATATGTCAATAATAAATATGACAGGTACCTAGTAGAGCATAGATTAAAAATATAATACTTCATCTTGAATAAGGTTATACAATAAATAAAAGCGAATGAAATATTGCTTTTTTTATTTTAAAATAGAGTACATACTTAAAAGTAATATTTAATTTAGAGAAAAACACAGAACTTTTTTTTGGTTTTTATTTATTATAATGACATTTAAAATATATGTATGTCAATAATAAATATGATAGGTATCTAGTAGAGCATAGTGTAAAAATATAATACTTCATCTTGAATAAGGGTATACAATAAATAAAAGCGAATGAAATATTGCTTTTTTTTATTTTAAAATAGAATAAATACCTAAAAGTAATATTTAATTTAGAGAAAAACAAAGAACTTTTTTGATTTTTATTTATTTTAATGTCATTTAAAATATATGTATGTCAATAATAAATATGACAGGTACCTAGTAGAGCATAGATTAAAAATATAATACGTCATCTTGAATAAGGTTATACAACAAATTAAATAAAAGCGAATGAATTATGGCTTTTTTAAATTTTAAAATAGAGTACGTACTTAAAAGTGATATTTGTTTTTTATTTATATTTAAACCATCTTAACTATATATATGTCAATAATAAATATGACAGGTACCTAGTAGAGCATAGATTAAAAATATAGTCCTTTATATTGAATAAGTTTATATAATGTATTGATGAATGAATTATTGTTTTCTTTTTAAATTTGAAAACAGGCTATACAATATGTTAAATAGAAAGAAATAAAAACATTTTTTAAAATTATAATTGACGCATGAGTCATTTATTTTCGAGATTTCGACTACTGAATTTAAATTAGAAATGTACAAAAAATCCGTCAATCCGTCAATCTGGCTCGCTAAGA
Organism: Elymnias hypermnestra; assembly: GCA_015832385.1. Lineage (NCBI taxonomy): Eukaryota > Metazoa > Arthropoda > Insecta > Lepidoptera > Nymphalidae > Elymnias > Elymnias hypermnestra. The sequence continues at coordinate 3,248,683 of JACTOM010000924.1, read as the reverse complement.
ATATTTAAACATCGCTTAAAAGAATATTATTTATCTGCCGATGTCTGACACGTAGCTTGTTTAGGTTCGCATAGTTTGTTGTATTTATATATATGTATATATAGATATGTACGTACGTGTGTGTATGTATATGTATGTGTGTGTATGTTCATTATTAATCCATATGTTTAATTATTATATGTATTGTTTAAGTAGTATAAAACTATCATAAATCAAGTTCATTAGTTTTTGTCTTGCTTGCACCTCCCGCTCCTGTCTACTATTCCTCTCACCAAAGGTTGTCTGGCAGAGATCGCTTTAGTGATAAGACCGCCTTTGCGCACTTAATTAAGCAACTTACTCTTTAAGAAAGTTCTTTTTTTATTTTTCTTGGTTTGTGTGCAATAAAGTTTGAAATAAATAAATAAAAAATATGAGAGCAGAATTCTATTTTAGTTACTCATCAAAGAAATTTTAACGCAAATTAATGTAATTAAATTTTTTATATAACTTACCATTGTATTTTGACAACGATTACAGTTAATTAAACCCGCGAAAGTCTGGGAATTTTTTTTATTATAACTATTATTGGCTTACGGACGTACCCGTTTTTTTTTAATAATTAGATTCGGATATTTCGATGTTCGTTTGTTTTTTATGAAACTTACATTTTTATAAAGTTTTATTAAATTATTTATAGTGTTAAGTTACTTAGAGGAAATATCTCTCTACGAACTATTTAAAATAGAATTAGGCTGTAATAGACTGTATCATCACGCACGTAACATTACTCTATCAGGATTTGCAGACGGATAAGGAGGATTTCCTAGTATCCTGAAAAAATGTTAAACTGTATACGTGAATCTTTCCAGCGTCAGTCGGATGTAGTGGCAACGAGACGTCATGCCGTCGGAGGAAGTACGCCTGGTGGTGCTGTGGCTGTGGGGCTTTAGCAGCAGCTTTAGGTGGTCTTCTAGCTGCTCAACACATCCTCCTACGAGCATATACTGCTTCGCCCCACCACCTGGAGACAGTTCCAGCTGCTGTACCAGCTGCTATGGTGAGGCATTCTGGCGAATGTTTATTATACTATGTTTTTTTGATATTTGATATGCATCGATATCTTTCAAACAACAAACATATGTTTAAATAGTATATGAATTGATGTAGGTAGCTTTCATTGTCACAGACAAGGTTTATGACACCCTCCCACACACACGAACATACAAAAGAGGAGAGAGAGGAGATACACTAACAGACACAAACACACAGAGATAGAGCGAAAGACAGAGATATCCGCACACAGATAATGGGGGGGAGAGGGAGAAGGAGAAACAGTCGCACACAGTGAGAGGGGGGGGGGAGAGAAGGAGAAACAGTTGCACACAGTGAGAGGGGGGAGAGATAGAGTAAAGACAGACACACACACACACACACACAAAGAGAGAGAGAGGGAGAGAGAGCTAGAGGCAGTCGCACACACTGAAAGAGAGAGCGAGAGACAGGTAATAGGGGAGAGAGGAAGAGATAGTCACACACAGAGAGGGAGGATAGTGAGAGATGTAGATACAGTCGCACACAGAAAGGGGGAGAGTGAGAAGAGGAACCGTCACACACACAGAGAGAGAGGGGGAGAGTTTCTCACTCACACACACACACAGAGCGAGAGCAAGAGACAGTCACACGCACACTCATAGAGAAAGAAAGAGAGAAAGTGGAGAGTGTCACAGACACACAGAGAGAGCTAGCAAGAGAGAGATATTTACACATACACATACACACAATTACATATGTAAAGAGTGTTGGTAGACTATATAAACTATTATACGTTTATAGACAACAGTTTAATTACGTTGTGATAGTGATTGGTTGTAATTTTGACAAACAGTCACTTAAATTTTATTATTGGCGTTTGTGTTGTTCCAGTTGGTCCTCACTGGCGTGTGCATCATGAGCCTGGCGCGGCGACGGAACCGGTACAGCTATATGGTAAGAAAAGTAGGTCCAACAACACATACTAGGCATGGATTATAAAACTTATATAACTAGTTTCCTTGCACAGTTTCTCCTGTTTCATATCAGAGAACAAATTCAAAGATGGGATGTCGGGGATTTATTTTTTTTGAACTCTTAAAGAGGATCATTCCCATAGGGGAAGCTCACAAATTTAAAAAAAAAAAACGATTTCAAGCAAACAAACTCTTCATCTTTGTACTATTAAGTATAGAAGTAGAGATAATATCAATGTTGCGGAATTTAAAATCGTGTAAAGTGCTTCGCAATAATGCGAATAGTCAGGTTTGGGTTCCAGTACAATTTTATTTGGAAACCATCAAAAGTAAATTACTTCTTACCAGGTAAGCGTGCGTTCATCTAAGACTGTGTTATCACTTACCATCCAGTGAGATTCCTTTCAAGCATTAACATGTTGTCAATAAAAGAAAAGAAAAGTCAATCAACTGAAAAAATGTCAGAAGTGAAATAATAATAATAATAAAATTTCTTTATTTAAGTTACATAGGCTTAGGCACCTAATATTATAAAAAGGAAAGATTTGTATTTTTGTATGTAACGAATAAACTCAAAAGTACTGTACCGATTTTAATTATTCTTTTTTCATTAGAAAGATACATTTTCACAGAGTAACATAGGCTATATAGTACTAGATTACTATAGAAATCTTTAGAAATTCCTATTAAAACCAACCGAACCATACGCTGTGAAGAGTACTTATGATGGGACAAAAAATGTTCGACAATATTATAGAATATATCAATATCTACAGAAAACTTCGCGAGACCATATGTCTAACTATTGTAGTTACGTCACTATAACTACTTTTTTTACATTTAACAAATTGATAGAAAGGCCGATTAAAATCAGACCGTGTTATTCATACCATTTATAAATTTTTATCAAAATAAATAATTTAATATTCAAGACTGTCTCAATACCTGATGATTACTTTTTGAATGATTAAAATCGGATATTTCATTTAAAAGATATCATGATATAAAAATAAAAATACATGCCGGCGGCGGCCGCCACGCAGCGCATCGAGTAACTAACTCGACGAGAGAGGGGCAGTGCAGGAGAAGGGGGTGCACCTTTATGAACTAGGTTACCTTGCGCAGTGGACGCAAGCGACATTGAATATTTAGAGTTTTTTAACACATTTTTATGCTTCTCTTAAAAAGTTCTTTTCTCTGATTTAAAATCGATATCCTTCATAGAGCAATATGCCTAGAAGAAGAAGGTCGCAGCTATTTAAGAAATTCATGGTCGTTTTAATTATCATGCTTATAACTTAAATATCTGTACCTATTTATGTCTACCCGTGCGAAGCCGGGACGGGCTAGTCACTTATACTTAATCTAACCTAAATTTAATTAAATTAATATTAACAAAAAACTATTCCTATACTTATAATCTCCCACCTAACTATCCAGCCCAAACTACAACTCGAGGAATATATATTTATACAAATCTAAAACTTTAGATTTCCGAGACTTAGAGGGAGGAAAAAAGGGAGATTAATACAAATAATTGAAATCTCAAATGACGAATTGTAAATAAAAATGCCACATGTTATTTGTAAATATAAAAACTATCTAACCTTCAAACAAATTAGTATTAAAAACGCTGCACATCTTTGTGACGCTAATCACGCTTTTCATCCGTACAAATTATATCCTTATGCGTCTAAAGAAGTTTCACTTCCAAAATGGTAGTATCCAAAATTTCCATACCGGAAATCAAACCGGAGATGTTCTCGAATGTAAATGTAACTATCAGTATTACGTTGTTTCAGATCAAAGTGGTGGGCGCGTGCTGCCTAGTGTGCGCACTCACTTGTGTGCTGGTGACTATTACAACCACTGTCATTCACATGAATAAGTGAGTATTCTACACTATTTTTCTCAGTAACAAATGAGTGTAAATAATATTTCTCACTAAAAATCGAGGTGCCAACAATATTTTTCTCACTAACAAACGAATGTTAACAATATTTTTCTCAGTTACAAATGAGTGTCAATAGTATTTTTCACACTAAAAATGAGTGCCAACAATATTTTTCTCACTAACTAATGAGTGCTAACAATATTTTTCTCAGTTACAAATGAGTGTCAATAGTATTTTTCACACTAAAAATGAGTGCCAACAATATTTTTCTCACTAACTAATGAGTGTTAACAATATTTTTCTCAGTTACAAATGAGTGTCAATAGTATTTTTCACACTAAAAATGAGTGCCAACAATATTTTTCTCACTAACTAATGAGTGTTAACAATATTTTTCTCAGTTACAAATGAGTGTCAATAGTATTTTTCACACTAAAAATGAGTGCCAACAATATTTTTCTCACTAACTAATGAGTGTTAACAATATTTTTCTCA
>JACTOM010000924.1:3203186-3242687 GCA_015832385.1 Elymnias hypermnestra | reverse complement strand
ATAAGTGGTCTATCGAACAGGCTCAGCTCTGCGGCTTACGCAGTTAAAAGAATTCGTCGTCTGACAGATGTTGATACTGCCAGACTGGTATATTTCAGCTATTTTCACAGCATTATGTCATACGGTATTCTACTTTGGGGTAATGCTGCTGATATAGATGCAATATTTGTGCTGCAGAAAAGGGCCGTTCGTGCGATTTACAATATGGGTCCAAGAGAGTCGCTAAGAAACAAATTCAAGGCAGTTAACATAATGACAGTTCACTGCGTATATATATTAGAAAACTTGTTGTATGTACATAAAAACATTGACTCTTTTAATAAAAAGAGTGAATGTACATCATATAACTTACGAAACCAAAACAAACTTGTTATAAATTCTAGTAGGCTGCATAAGATTAACAACTCATTTAAGGGTAACTGTATACGTTTCTATAATAAACTCCCACAAGACGTTCTAAAGATGTCAATTAATAAATTCAAAGTCTTTGTTAAAAGAAAGTTGATAGAAAAATCGTATTATAAGTTGCAAGAGTACTTAGAACGAACTGCTCTAATTTGAATTGAAATATATTAAACTAATATGATATTGTAATGATGATGATAACAAAAAAAAACAGAATACCCGACTGAGTTTGTTGTGAGCTCTTTTCGGATCAGGGCACGAAGGAACCCTCGTAACTTTAGATTTTAAGTCGTTCTGGAGTATCTTCATCAGACATACATTAGAATTAGAGTGTGGAAAAGAAAAGAAAAAACAAAAATTTGACGATTCAAAAGTGCTGTAATATGCCTACTTGAATAAAGATATTTTGATTTTGATTTTTTTTTGATTTAATTATATATAATGTCATAAGAAGATGATAATATTATTAAATGTCAAACAAAAATAAAAATTAAACTTGAATTAAAAATAAACGTATTAATTAAAGGAAAGATGTTAAGTACAAATAAATATTAAAAATATAAAATAAATTGGCCAAAATACATGTTTCACACATTTTTTAATTCCTTATTTATTAAGGAATATATAAGATTGACTTCCTCATTGGTCTTTTTTTTTTTTTTTTTTTTTTTNCCTGGGTTCGAGATCCGGGTCGGGCCAATCCAAAAATCAATGTCGAGTTTTCTATTTCTCAATATTTGCCCGAAGTTGGGAAGTTGGCAGTGTGATCCACTCATGTGCCACTAATCATTATCTTAAAGCAAAACTTTTTGTAGGTTTCAGTTCTATCACGTGTAAATTTTTTATATAAGAGTAACTTAGGGGTGCTTACCTAGGATTCGATCAGGTGAGTTCTCTGAATGAGAAACCATGCGGCTCATTATTAGGCCCAAATGGCTCTTGTCATTTTTGTATCTCATGAAATGGTTTCAGGTGTCCGCTGCGCCTTTGAAGGTGTGACTGACTGCGGAGTTGTACACGGCGCCCTCTACTGGTGCCTGCGGGGAGTGTTCGCACTCTCTGTGAGTGCAGTGCTGGTCTGCATCTTCAGCTGCATGCTGGCGTACCAGTTGCTCAGGTAACCCTAACAATATATCACCTTTTTTTAGTAAGGTTGAGTCTAATCATTTCCAGAGTCCACCTGTTCACATCTGTACAATTTTCTATACGGGGTGTTGGGATAGCGCTTCAGAAAACGAAGGCAGACGATAGTATTAAGGACAAAAAATAATATTCTTAAAGATTTTTATTAGTACAGTTAAATGAAACGACAGTTTAAAAAAATAAATTTGTTTACTAAAAAAACCAGCAATGAAATACAAAATCGATAACAGCTGACGCTTGAACGCACGTGTCAGCTCTCGGTCGCGGTCCGTTGCGAGTCAGTGTTCTTTGACCCGTGCGTTGATCCATCAGCTTTTTGCGTTTCATTGCTGGTTTCTTTCAGTAAAGTATTTTTTTTTATGAAACTCGTTTTATTGAGCTATACTAACACGATGGAGCGTGTATAATGCTAATAAAGTGATTTCAAATTATGATCGTTTTCGTCCCATCATCAAAGGTCATTAATGCCATCATCTGCTTCGTTTTCGAAAGCGGTCTCCTAATACGTTGTATTTATAGTAGAATTGAACCTGACTTATTAACTTTTGGAGATTTTGTTTTCGAACGAACTTAAACATCAAAAACCATTTTAAAGAATACAAAATACTTCATTTATTCATTCAAACTCTGACGTCATTAGATTCTTAAAAATGATAGAGAAAATTCAGATTCAATTAAAAATAATGTTTATGAATTTATTATTCAATAGATTCAACAGATTTCTCACATGATCAATTAAAATAAACAAGGAAGAATAAAATTGATATCAAATGATTACACATTGACAAATATTGATTTTAGTTTCTTATTCAAGGACGTCAACGCTATCTGTTGTATATGCACCCTGTTTTCCAACAATTTGACACTGTGTTTTAAATCAGCCACTTCAGCTTTAACGTTCACATAATCCATTATATCAGGTACCTCATAAGCCAGTCTCACTTTTTTCACGTCGTCAAGTTTTTGTGCCAAACTGTCAGCTTGTACTTGAATAACTTCTTTCTCTTTCCCCAAATCTACGGTCTGTTTCTGTTTGTCTTTAATAGAACTTAATATGTTCGTTAAATAATCATTCTGTTCCATCATTGCTTTCTTGTGTATAGTTAAATTGAGATTGGCATCACCTGTCATCTTCTTCAGTTCAGCTAATTGTTGCAGTTTGTATTCTATGATCTCCTCGCATTCTTTATTTTCAATTTTTAATTTGTCAAAGTCCACAGCACGTAAGCTCTCGCTCAATTCAGCTTTGACCTTAATCTGCCCTTTTAACTTACTGTACTGAGAGTTCAGAGTACTTGTCCTAAGTCTTAATTTGCCAATTTGACTGTCTGCTATTTTGACCCATTCAGTCATAAATCTTATCCATATTTCTGCGGGAATCCTCTGTGCTATTTTATCCCAACCCTCAACGATGACTTCCTGTTCAAACATTTCTGATGCTTTTTTTATATCAATTTCTCTAACACCTATTTCCTCTAACTGGGCTTTGAGTAAGGCGTGTTTTTTCGCTGCTCTTTTCCTTGCGTTTTCCAAACTCGTAATTAGTATTTCCATTTCTGAAGATACCAGTTCGGAACGTTCTAGAACGTTGATTCTTGGTCCTGATCCGAATATGACAGTTCCGCTGACTTTGGCCGACGACTCAACCCTCCTTGTTGATACCTTCGATGGACTTGTGAGCATTCTGGACGGACTCATAAGGGATTCTAACCCAAATTTGGATGTCTGGGACTTTACAAAGCTTCCTACATTCAGCGATGAATTGCTCTGTAACTTGGTAGCGTACTCCAATGCTTGCTGTATCCCATGCATCAACGATGGTTCCAACCTCAATATAACCCTCTCAAATATTTCATTCTCAAGTGTTAGAACTCGAATTTGTTGTTTCACATCGTTCACTTGCTTGATCAGTTCAGCGTCAGTTAGTTCCTCTACATCATTGATGAAATGGCTCTCGGATCTCGAATTTTGACTGATGCTACTCCTGTGAACGTGCGATTGGGACAACATCAGTAAATAGCTCTATAAATTATGAGTATACAATCAAAAACTTTCGCGTCAAAAGCGTTTCTGTTTGACATTTGGGGCGACAACATAAAATTTTGATGTCATTTATGTTTTATTGCCCTCTGTTGGTCGGGTAATAAGATCTATTTCTGAATGTGTTACATATGTGTAGTTTCTGGTAATACGGTGGTTCAAGTAACAATAGTTATTGCCATGGAGACTGCTAAAATAGATTTCTGTGTCAATGTCATTTGTTAAAAATATCGTGACCTCGTGACCTATTGTGGACTATCGGCAACAATTTAATAGTATGTACTACTTAAAGTTTTTAATTAATTTATCTAAATATTAGCTTTACTTTTGTATTTCAAACAGATATTGCGGTTGTCTTTTGCGGGGCTTCTTTCGTAAGCATTTTTTAATCTTCAGTGATCTAGTGATGGATCATATTCTTGAATTCCAAATGTCGTATGAAATTTGTACATACATGACGCCTCATTCCCATAGGGGTAGGCAGAGACAACATCCTTCCACTTGCCACGATCCTTGCATTAAATACAAGTTCGCCGGTTTAAAGAACTCTTGACCCGGCCGTTATTTAAAATGTCCTGGATTTGGTCCAGGAACGTTCGCCTTGGTCTTCCCTTTCCAACTTTCGTATTCACTCTTGACTCATAAATCCTTTTTGTCAGTCTCCTTTCATTCATTCTCTCTACATGCCCAAACCATCTAAGCATACCTTTCTCAATTTTAGTCACTACGTCTTCTTTTATACCACAACGTTCTCTTATCACACTATTTCTTACTCTGTCACTCAGTTTTAATCCACTCATGCTTCTCAACGCTCTCATCTCTACCGCATTTATTTTACTTTTGTGATTCTTCTGCCATACCCAACTTTCACTACCATACATAAGTGTTGGCACCAACACTCCAGCATGCACTGCCAGTCTAGCCCTTTGAGACACCATCTGGCTATTCATAAAAGCATGCAGAGCACCATTTACCATATTCCCTGCATTCACTCTCCTTTCGATATCACTTTCACATGTTCCATCTTTTGTAAATTTAGATCCCAAGTATACAAATTCTTTCACCTCTTCCACTTGTTCCCCATCTATCAAAATATTGCCATTCATCATAGATTCATCTCGTTCAAAAAGCATAACTTTCGTTTTGTTTACATTCACTTTCATTCCTTTCCCTTTCAAAGATTCATTCATAATATTTAGCATTTCCTGTAGCTCATTAGCGGATGACGCAAGTATAACTTGATCATCAGCTTAAAAATTTGTAAATTTTAATAAAACACGAGGGTCATGATATAAAATCTTTTGTTCCTGCATATTCTAAGAGCAATGCTTTATCTTTAGCTGGGTAATTAACAATTGGTGCAGCGTGGTCGTTCGAAGTCATGTCTCATATTAATTCTTTTAGTCACGAACGCAAGAAGATGTACTGGGAGCAGCTGGAGTTACGTTGCAGATCGCTGTACCGTCCCCCCAGCGGACAGGCAGCAACATCAGGGAGACCTGTTCAGGTAATTGGAAACTTTATCGAACTTTCTTTCTATTTATATTTTATAATCTCATTTGGTTTCCATTTCAAAAGTTACATCATTTTTTTTGTTTTATATAATGTACTGTAAATTATTGTATACCATTTGTTCCCGTTCGTTCCGATACCGTGGGAATATGGGGAAATCTGTACTCGATAAGCATGTGTTTAATTTTGAAGATCTTTTGATGTGTGTGTAAATAAAGTGGTCCAAAATTATCTTCGCACGCTTTCTTGTTTACAGACATATGTGCAAAATATTTTTTGTTTAAATGTCTGTTTTAAATTATTTACATTTGATTGAATGCAATTGTCAGGGCTTTAACTTTATCCTTTTATTTCAGAATAACTGTAGCTGTTGTACACAATGTCACACAACACAACCTGCTTGGGATTTCAGTCTTCAGCACAGATTTTGGGCACCCGGTAAGAGATTCACTGAGATAATAAAAGAAAGACGTATGAGAAGGAAGGAGATTAATTTTTAAAAGTACTAGTAAAGCGAAAAGTGAAGTAAGGCAGAGTGACGTCACCTTAACTAGTTCTAGTCAAAAACAGATAGATAGATAGAACTCTTTATTGTATTCTATATTGAACAATACGTTACTAATAATCTAAGTAAAACATAACACACATAAAAAAGAAAAAACATCAAATTAGGTAACAAAATAAACAGAAAAAAAATTAGGTTAACAGAAAGTGACTATAGAGAGAGATGCTGATAGAGTTACAATTAAAGATAGGAAAGGAGAGAGAGGGAGAAGGTGTGAAGGCATTAGAAGTATTAAAAGTTGTTTTCCCCGGTCGTTATTCTGAAATTGAGATTGACTTACAGAGAAATGTGAGAATAGAGTGAGTTAGAGTTAGAAAGAGAAAGAATAGTTTTAGTGTAAATAAAACGGTTTTGTTTCAGGTCGTATCGGTAATCTATATTCACCTAACCCTGGCACGGGGAGGAAGACATCACCGTGGAGCTGGTTTCCTTGGCCCCGGGGAAATAGCCAGAAGTACGTATTTGCTTTATTGTACTGGTGACTATCTGTAGGTACATTCTCGATTGGGCAAATTTTATAAAAAGTTTTCCACATAATCTGGACCTGGAATGGTGGAAGGCTTCGAGCGTGGCTATCACTACTAACCAAGACATGAAAGTTAACAAAATACATACTTATAACTTTCATAGTGAAGGTTATACTTGTAACATGGTGACCCTGGGATATGGTAGTGGAGTAAATTTTGGCACCATTACGCTAACCAGTTCAGAGAGGGAGTGAGATGGAGAGAAGGGGGGGGGAGGGGGTGAGAAAGAGAAGATAATTTGAGTAATGTGTACGAGAACTCTAATGGCGAACTAGCGATTTCTTCTTGGCAATCTCAGGCTTAGTTTGATTCGGTAACGAGGAACTTGGTACATGGTGTCCCTAAATGTTATGCCCTATATGTTGGTTATATTTGGATTTATTAAAAAAAAGTTATATATTCTCAGTTCCCGATGCAGAATGAGCGGTGTCCCTCAATCTGGTGACAGTGCTTATGGTTTCTGCGAGAACGAACCCAATCCGGGCACCCAACCCCAACCATATGATGAGAGGACCTACCCTGCGAACTTCAACCAGTTCCAGAGACAGCAAACTCAACCCAACTTCCCACAAACCCCAGTAAACTTCACTCAGAACCCAGCTGGGAACTTCCAGCAGGTTTCAGCTAACTTCGCCCAGAGTTCCAGGAGCTTTGCAGCTAATCAGTTCCCCCAAGGATCCGGGTTCGGACAGAGCACTAGCTTCAACCAAGCTGGATACCAGGAAAGTTTTGGGGAGACCAGTGGCAGTTTCGACGCTCAAACAGGTGTTTGGGGTCCTCCACCTCCTTACAGTCCTCAAGGAAGAAGTGGTAGCAGGTGAGTAATTCATAGTTTAAAGAAAAAACTTTTATTATTTTTACAACAAATTCTACTAATATTAAAAATGTTTGTATTGTTGGATATTCGTTATAATATGTCAAAATATTATGCCTTAACGGCTACAAAAGTCGTAATGACTAATATAACGAATTCTATTTAGATAAAGTTATGTCCAATATCCATGTTCCGCTCCACCCAATCGTTGAGAATTAGGCACTCGAAATTGTTGACAAGTACACATACCTGGGCCACATAGTCCAGCTAGGTAGGTCCAATTTTGTCAACCGCCGAATCCAACTCGGTTGGGCAGCATTCGGGAAATTCCGGAAGACATATTCGTCTAAATCCCTCAGTGCCTTGAAGAATAAAGTCTTTGAACAGTGCGTGTTGCCAGTTTAGTTGGAAACGTGGTCGCTGACTATTGGCCTCATTCGGAAGCTCAGAGTCACTCAGCGTGCGATGGAGAGGGCTATGCTCGGATTTTCTCTACTCGATCGAATCAGAAATGAGGAGATCCGTTATAGAACCAAAGTCACCGACATAGCCCTATGAATCGCGAACCTGAAGTGGCAATGGGCGGGCCACATAGTCCTACGAACCGATGGACGTTGGGGCCGGAAGGTGCTGAAATGGCGACACACGGTGGACCGACGATATAAGGAGGGTCGCCGGTAGCCGCTGGAGCCAGGCAGCGCAAGAGCGGGCCTTATGGGCATCATTTTGTGAGACCTATGTCCAGCAGTGGACGTCCATCGGTTGAAGCGACGACGAATGTTTCGATATAACGAGTGTAACTCGAACTTCCGAACCGATGGTACATTTATCTTTAAGCCTACTTGAATAAAGGTTATCTGGTTTTGATCTTGTTAGGTGGCGCTGTAGCAGCGTTAGTCCTTTATTTAACATAGATGGCTTTAGTAGCTATGTCCAATTTGGAATATATTTACATTTTATTCGGTGTATCTTTTACAGACATCATCTTCATCACCAAGACCCAGCAGCTGCAACTCTACTTCATCATCACCACATTGATCACCGAACGATGCACGATCACATACAACCGCACACATGCACAAGAAACTACCTCATGCAACCCGAATTGAACCGAATCAACCCAGAAGCCAGAATGAATCCGGAGCTATCTAGAATAAACCCAGATATGACACGAATGAATCCGGATGTATCTCGAATGAATCCGGATATATCACGTATGAATCCAGATATAACACGGATGAATTCGGAAATTGCTCGAATGAATCCGGAACTGGGTCATATATATCCGAATGATCCAAACGAGATTGGGAGACTACAGGAGATGGTGAATATGGGTCCCGAGAGATTTAATACGTTAAGAGGTCATTTGGTGCCGTACAGAGGTTGTCAAAGGTCGTTGGGTTTGAGTTCCGGAAACTTGCATTGTCGGGAAGAGGTTGCCATTGAGTGTTTGCATCAAAAAAGTGCTAGCAAAGGTTAGTTTTTTTTTAATAATTTTGATCAATATTGAATAGCTGATCCAAGTAACTTCCTATCGCAATTAACCTGGTTGACCCCAAGAGGGAGGGGGGATTTGAAAACCCCCATGTGGGAGTTTTAATTCAATGAGTTGAGTTTTGGAAGAGTTATTGTCGTCATATTTTTTGGCAATTGATTATTTTTTTTATTACCGTTTTTGATAACAAAAAATTAAAGTGCATGCATGTCAGAAGTGAAACTTCTTTGATAAACTAATTCTTAAGCCTTGTTTATATTGATACAAATCAAAAATTTTACATTTCCAAGACTTAGAGGAAGGAAAAAAGGAAGATATTTTAGGAATTTAATGAGTTTAATTGTTACTAAAATATGAAATCACAAATGAATTGTAAGTAGAAATGTCGATATTGGAAATTATTAATTAAATTTTTCTAAACATATGCATAAATAACGCTGCACATTTTCGTGACGCTACTCACGTAAAAAGTTTTATCCTCATGCGCTTAAAGAAGTTTCACTTCAAAAACCCAAATAGTTAATAGGCAACAGCTATTTCTATTATTAACACGTTTTAGTCTGAAAACAATTTTTTAAATCGATTCAATAGATTTAGACATTATCTTTCCAAGGCTCTCAGGGTTTAAAGTGCAACCACGTTCTTTAGTTTCAGATCAAAGCAGCGATTCCTGTCAGAAACAAGGAAAAGAAAACTTGGGTTTCCAGAATGACAAACATTCTCCAATAAGGTCAGCATCCATAAAAAACCTTTTCACCAAAAAATATTTTAATTCCAAATTATAGAAAATTTTTGTCAAATCCCTTATAATACTTTACAAAAAAAAAATCCCCCTTATTATTTTTTATCAAAACCACTCCTAGTATTTTACATGAAAGGTGTTTTCAGAGAATGATACACTTCCATACTTCCATATTTCTTTGGCGTAACAAGATAAATATCTTTATCTTTCGCCTTATTATACATTTGTAGAAATAATAAACGTAAACTAACTTTCATTGGATGTAAGTAATGTGAGCCCCTTCGACAGCTCACACTCGCGAAGATTTCCGATTCAGGATCAATGAAAATGCCAACAGATTCTTCACCCAACGCCCCACCCTCTACTTGTCACCAGACGAGGTTATATGTACGCGATCGAACTGTTGTTCAGCAGGAAAGTTTACGCCCAATTAGCCTTCTATTACGTCATGTTTACGACTGACACACGTACACTATTGTGACAAGCAAACGACGCTAGTTGGGCTCTTTATTCGCGAATAAGTGCATGATATAATTGGCGTCTATTATTCGCCAATCACAGGGTTTAAATTAATTGCACAAACTACTTTGTTCTAGGAAAAACAAAAGAAACAAATATATACATGCTATAGTCAACAATCCTTTAGTACCTGAAGACCAAAGTCTTCGAACAGTGCGTGTTGCCAGTGATGACTTACGGTTCTGAGACGTGGTCCCTGACTATGAGCCTCATGCAGAAGCTCAGAGTCACTCAGCGTGCGATGGAGAGTGCTATGCTCGGAGTTTCTCTACGTGATCGAATCAGAAATGAAGAGATCCGTAGTAGAACCAGAGTCACCGACATAGCCTTACGAATCGCGAACCTGAAGTGGCAATTGGCGGGGCACATAGTCCGACGAACCGATGGACGTTGGGAACCGAAGGTGCTGGAATGGCGACACCGCACCGGACGACGCAGTGTAGGGAGACCCCCCTCAAGGTGGACCGACGACATAAAGAGGGTCGCCGGTAGCCGCTGGAGCCAGTCGGCGCAAGATCGGGCCTTGTGGACGTCATTACGTGAGACCTATGTCCAGCAGTGGACGTCCATCGGTTGAAGCGACGACGACGACGACGATAGTCAACAAAGCATTTCTTATACGATTTCACTTATATTTATATATATAGACTCGTAAGTTGATCAAATATAATATTCTTCTCTACGCAAGGGAAAGATCGTGAACAATATAGGTTCTAAATTACAAATAAAAATATTCTATTTTCTAGACGAAAGAGAGAAGTCGTGAACAAATAGTTTATAATCTGTTCTATAGTTGCGTCTGAAAGTTATAATTTTGTTATGATATAAAATATTTAAAAAACTAAAATGTCGACTATAGTTAACTTCAGGGTTTAAATAAATATAACTTTAAAAGACGACATTGTAGCAGCCTATCTAATCCACAAATAAGATCGAATATATTTCGAAAAACTTTTTTCATAATATTCATTAAGATTAAACGATTAGAAAACAAAACCGAAAAATAGAAACTAAGCTTCAAATTGGTTTTTTACTTCCATTTAGAAAGTCGCCGAAAAATCACATTTTTTTCAATCGTTAAATTTTTCTGCTAGTATTCACAAATCCCTCTCAGTAAATCACATCGCAAAATTTTCTTAGTTATTATATTTTGCTTGAAGAATTCTTCTTAATATTTTACACTAAAAATTCATCTTAGTTATTTACGTGAAATAATAGGGATGTGTGTATAATTCAATCATACGAACTATTCGTTATTAATCGAGTGTTCGTATTCGATTCGAATCGAATAATTTGAATTTTTTTCCGAATTTTACTTAATCCATTAAATTATTAGTGAATTATCGATCTATTTAGGGTTTCTTTGTCCAATATTCAAATATAAATTTAACAGTCTATACACATGTTACTCAAACCATGAAATGACAAAAATTATATAGTAGTATTCTAAAAAATACATTTGAAAATTTGCTACGAATTAAAAAATAATAAATATGCTACTGAATTTGGTGTTATTGAAGTTCGTTTATCAGATACAATGTCGCCAGCAGTGGAAAATAATCTTTCACTTTCAGCCGAAGAATATTCTTAAATATTTTTTAAACGAAAAGTCACTACACGAAGAAAGTTCAATTAACGATTTAAATGATTTAAATAGAAACTATTGAAAATCCAGAGATATTTCATTAATTCACGAATTATTAGTAAATTTTCAAATTATTCGATTTTTTTATAATGAAAAAATTCGAATTATTCGATTCTCGATTCGATTCGAACGAAATTCGCACACCACTAGAAAATAATATATTCTCTACATGAGAACCCTTATTATTGTCTATAATATAAAAATGAATCGCAAAATATGTTGAGTAAGCGAATAACTCAACAACACCTGGGTCAATTATGACAATTCTTATTTTTTTAATGTTCATGGAAGTCCAAGGATGGTTATTACGAATAATTGCAGGGGGAAAAACAGAAAAACGGCCCTTTACTGTTTCCCATACAAACGTTTTCTAACTAAAATGAAGAGCCCATTTGAGCTTTATTGCTATTCAAAAAAGTTCATAATAGATTACAGTACTCTAATGTTGTCTAAGCAATGTAGGTGTGTTCCTAACGTCAAACAGTCAATTTGCACTTTAATACCGCTACGTAAAGTTCAAAATGTAAGAGCTATAGATATTTAGTACTGCTGTAATTTCATTTCGAAAATCATTCGTAAAACTGAAATCAGCCACATTCCAAATCTTTTTGATAGAACGATGTCTGCAGGGTCTGCTAGTTTTAAATACAAATCTGTGTTAGTATATTACGTAAAGCATCCCACTTATTATGTTACAAAAAAATGAAATATGAAATTAGGGATCTTCATAGATTTTACGATAAAAAAGTAATTTTATTATATTGTCTGTGTGTAGATCTTCGATGCAAGATTGTCACCGAGGTACCAACCAGAACGCGGAATCGGAAGTGTATTTCGCGGACGTGTCCAGTTGCTGTAACGTGAGTGTCAAGGTATTTTTTATTTTTACACAAAATGTCAAAAAACAGAGCCACTATTACTCTTTCTGTAAATTGTTTTGTCATTTTGAGTCTATTACATATTTGAGTCTATCAAAGTCAGTTTATTAAATATTCAATCCGTTTGAGTGTATCGTAAAATCCGCGAAGGTGTTGTATTAACTGTTCTTTATTCAGATTCAAATTCAATCCCTTTCAAAATAAGTATGTTATCTGATGTTCCAAGTAATCAATTAATTTGAGTCTGACAAATATTCTATCTCTTAATTTCTCTATCGATTTGCGTCTTTAAAATATTCGATCTACTTGCGTCTATAAAGTATTCTGTAAATTTAAACCAAATAGGTATTTTATTAAGTGCTCTTCAATCAATTTCAAATTCTATCAATGTTTATCACGTATTTAATTAATATGAGCTTGACAAATATTTAATCTATCAATTTTTCTATCGATCTGCGTCTTTAAAATATTCAATCCACTTGAGTCTGTCAAAAGTATTTTGATAATATTCAATCCGTAACAAGACTGTGAAATATTCTGTGATTTTGAACCAAATAAGTACTTTACTAAGCATTCATCATTCACTTTCAAATTCAATCCCTTTCATAATAATAAGTATGCTATCAAATGTTCTATCAATGTTTATGACGTATTAAATAAATTTGAGTGTGACAAATATTCAATCCATTTGAGTCTATCAAATATTATGTCAATTTGAACCAAACGAGTATTTTATTCGGTGTTCTTCAATCAATTTCAAATTCAATTGCTTTCATAGTAAAAAGTATGCTATCAAGTGCTCTATCTAGCATTCAATTAATTTGAGTCTGAAAAATATTTATTCTATCAATTTGAGTCTTTAAAATGTTCGACCCATTTCAGTCAGTTTAGTTAAACCAGCGGTCGGGGAACCGGGGTAAATTACCCCAAATGGGGTAAAATGAAAATTTTGGGGGTAAAATTGAATTAATTGAAACTTTTGTGAGTTTTACTCGGAGTATTACATTGATAAATTGAATAAATGATGTTTAAATAAAATTTTTTGCTTTAATTTTGTGCTTTTTTTTCAAAACTATCATGGGGGCTATAATATGAAAGATGCTAAAAAGAAGCGTTTTTGTTTGCTGTAATATCAACTTACACAAAAATATTTATAAATAATAGTGTATCCGTCAAGTTACCTATCTATTAATTTGAGCTTGACAACTATGTGGTAGTCTAACCTCTATTCTATAAACTTACTAAACTGGCCATTCTATACGTCTAAATCTATCAAATGGCTCTATTTTATCAACTATTTTACAATTTTAACGCGTATTTCCCGATCTCTTGAGAATTTGATAATATCTATATTAGAAAAGGAATCATTTCGCTAAATGTCAAGTCAATGATTTTAACGGTCTTAGACCATCTACGCATTATTGCCTTTTTATGGAAACACAATGGGTTGGGGGGTTTCATAAACAATTTTTCAAGTGAAAACTCCTTTAGCACCGTTGTGATTTGAAAGTCGATGAAACAGAAAAGTGACAGTAAAAAGGGACATATAAATGTTTAAGTTCGAAAGTGGGAGAGAATGAGTTAACAATAAATGATTACTAAAACCTGTAATTATTATCTTGATGACAACATTTTTGTGTTTTCAGGCCGACTGCTGCCTAAATCCGAACGTTTCAGCCCTCGTCGGAACTATTGAAAACCATCCTGAATCAACATCAGAATCAGACACTGGATCATTCACATTAACCAGGCAACAACGACCCCAACCGCAAGTAGGCTCCAAAAGACGCCCCAGACACACAGACAAACACAAAACACAAGAGAAAAGACAGGACTTCAACAACTCAATGCGTCTCACGGAACAACAAATTGAACATCTAAACAATTCCGTGAGAATGAGTGAAAGAATGAATGATAGGATCAGTGACCGAATGAGTGACATTAGAATGAGTGAGCGTATAGATTCGAGAGATCGATTGAACGTTGAACGCATTGAATCTAGGGATAGACTGAACGAGGCGAGGGGTGATCGAATCGAATCAAGAGATCGAATAACTGATCCAAGAGAAAGAGAGCGTTTGAACGAATCAATAGATCGCATAGATTCTAGAGTTGAGAGACTCAACGATTCGAGAGATCGTTTAAATGAAACAAGAAGTGTTTGTGAAAAGGAACGACTTCACGATTCTAGAATCGATCGCATGGGTGACAGATTGAATGATTCTAGACTTGATCGTGATAGAGTAATTGATCCGAGAATAGATCGGATGAATGAACGAATAAACGAACCTCGCATTGAACGATTTAGCGACCAAAACCGATTAAATGATTCTAGAATGAGTGAGCAAGGTAGATTAAACGACTCTAGAATCGATCGAATGAGCGATCGAGATAGGTTAAACGATTCTCGTATCGATCGAATGTGTGATCGGGACAGATTAAACGATTCTAGAATCGATCGCATGAGTGATCGAGATAGATTGAACGACTCTAGAGTCGAAAGAATTAGTGAACGAGATCGATTGAACGATTCCAGAAATGAGCGTTTCGAAGATCGTAGAATGTCCGATCTAAATGCAAGCGTGAGAATCGAAGGTAGTCCTAAAATGCGAACTCACATGAGTCCTTTGCGTATGCCCAGGACTAGTCCCAAAAACTTGCCGAAAGAGCATCCTAGACAATCTAGCTCGGATTCTAAGGAGTTCTTTGTACCTCCAGTACATTCACCCTTATCCCCGAACACTGAGGAGTCATTACTATCTGATGATGATGATAGAAGGAAGGAAATAGTGTACTCCAATGAACCGGAAGGGTCCAAGTGCTTGGGCCCTGACTCTCAGTACGAGCCTGAGAGAAAAGATGAGATCTTGAAGACGAATCATCATCATTGTTACAGCGACACTAACACCATGGACTCTGGGTGGCAGAGCGGTTCGGAGAAACAAGTTACAGATTAAAAGAAAAACATTTAAATGACTATTTCTTTATGTCAACATTTTGTTTCGTGTAGCGTCTTCAAGATATATTCTTGGTAGACGAATTTCAAATATTTTTTTAATGTTAAATCTTGAAGGTTGTTAAAAGACAATTTTTTAATAGAAAGTTCAATTTTGAAGTCTATTCCAAAAATTCTGACTAAAAATCTCATAAAATTATATAAACGAAATGATTTTCCGTTATAAACTGTTTATTCAACACAGATAATGAATTTATTTCAAAAATTAGTATCACGTAACAAAAAACAATATTAATTTAATATTCTTAAGGCAAATTAACAAAAGGCTTAATATACATTTAAATCTATAATTAGATTACAGTGTACTGTTGACAAAAAAAATTTCATTGATCAAAAAGCGATAAATATTTTCGAATCAGTCCCGAAAAAGAGGGATGATTTTTTCTTTACTAAAAAAACTTCCTTATGTTGAATTTTACGCATGAAACGATGATAATCAATGTGGTACGGAATTAATCATCTTTATCATCATTAAAATCAATATTTTACGAATTAGACTCCGAAAATATGGGGTTCATTTTTTATTATGTAATAGAATTGTTTATTTTCAATTTTACACAAAAAATGATTATAAACAAAATTGTTCAGAATTAAATTGCCTACAATTTTTGTCTTTATAATTTTTTTCCTAGGTTCAATATTTTTCGATTAAAACTCGAAAAGAGAAAAGATGCAAAAAATTATAACTGAAGTTGTACTTTACTTTTAAAAAAGGCATTTCAATACGCAAAATGTATAGTGGGTCTGTGCCCAACAGTGGGACTTTAACAGGCTGCTTTAACATTAATGTCATTGCCCGTGGGAGATTACATAATACGTAACAATAAAGAAATTCTCTTTGATAATCGATTTCCACAATTGACCAATTTTTTTGAACTATACAAATTCGTTTTTTGTATGAACGAATTAGCGAGCTTTCGAACTGTGGTATTTTCTCCAACTATTCGAGGTGTACGGTTAGCAAAAAAAATCAGTATTTTGAAACCGTTAACGAAGGATATATTATTAACAATAGAGAATAAATTGTGTGACTTTATGTAACCATACACACACAACAAAAGGGTATTAGGTGACGCATGTTTGCTGACCTCCTCCCGGCTCTGTGAATTCGTGTAATCCTCGGATATGACAATAACGGATCGAAGAGGGTTTCCCTGGACTTAAATGGATATTGCAAAGTCCCCTCCATTACTAAGTCCCTCAGTCTAGACCAGTTTTTTTGTACTAATTATATCAGTAAAACAGCTGATGCAAGTCAAGGACGTCGCCATGTTGGTTTTTGCTGTTCTGCCGAGTGCCTTTCATTTTGCGACATACGATATGTGGACGAAATTTTAATTTTGAATTTAAAAAATCTCTCGCAAAGCTTTTTTTTGTTAACCGTACCTAATATTGTTACGTGTGTGATTCTACTTGGTAGGAAACTCTTGTCCTTGTTAATGGAGCGATTTCGAGGATATTTCTAGTTCTAGAGTAGGGAATGTTTAAAAACTTACGTGTAGATTTTTTTTTTTGTAAATAACAACCCTGTGAAATTATTCACGCTCTCTATTTAACACATTTAATACTCGACAAATGATATTTTTTCTGTACTAAATATTTTAAAATATCATTTACTTTATTATTGCGGCGATTTTTACCATTTTTTAAAAAACTTGTCTATATATTTGATCGATTTTAATAAATATATTGTTATTTATTTAATCTAAGATTCACAGTTAAATTTCGAATAAATAGATATTAATTTACGAATACAATTTACACTCAATTCAAATTTTAATATTAAATAAATTCGTCCATTAACGAATAACAAAACTCTGCTAAGGGAGTCATCACTTTGCATAGATCCGTGGATAGAATATAGTTTATTATATTAAATTGTGAGGGTAGTTTGTACTTTTAACGTCTGATTGACAATAAAATTGTACCTAAGTATAACATCACCGCAGCTACAGGCATGTTGAATTTTAAGGTTAGGTTAGGTTTTTTTGGAGTATTTTGTCAGTAACGCAGCAAAAAAAAAGTAATGGAACCATACCTAACCTCAAAAATTGTAATATTTTTTAAGGTAAGTGAGGTTAGATTGGTTTGTTAGCCATTTCTTTCCGCAAAGAAATGCCACAGTAGCAAAACTACTAAGCTAACCTAAAAAATCCTTTAAACGATACCGCACCAAAAAACTAAATTAAATTAACTTTAAAAAACTATATTTTTTAAAAGGTTAGGTTAGTTTATTTAGGCCCTTTTTCTCGCTGGGAAACGAAACCGCACCAAACAACTAAATTAAATTAACCTTAAACAAAGGAATTTTTTCATGGTTAGGTTAGGTTAGGTTAGTTTATTCTCGCTGTAAACGAAACCGCAGCAAAGACTTGCCAAAATTATGATTTTTTAAGGTTAGGTTAGTTATCTCACCCTTTTTTCTCACTGGATTACGATACCGCAACAAAAAACTAACCTAAATGAATTTTAAAAAAAGGTTACTTTATCTTAGTTTTTTATCCTTCTTTTTCTCACTGCAAAAAGAAAATTAACCAAACCTAATTTTACAAATCTTTATTTTTTAAGGTTAGGTTAGTTGTTTCAGCCTTTTTTCTCGCTTAATTGCTCTACCGCAGCAAAATAAAATTAACGTAACCTAACTTTACAAATCTAAAGCGATGTAGGTCACTAGTGAAGCGACGTGGTGGTCGCTGGTGCGGTAATATGAATAAGACTACACTAATAAAGCACTTTCACTTTTATTTTTGAGTCAGAAGGATTCGAGCTATAGGAGATGCTAAATATTATGAATGAAGCTTTGAAAGGGAAAGGAATGAAAGTGAATGTAAACAAAACGAAAGTTATGCTTTTTGAACGAGATGAATCTATGATGAATGGCAATATTTTGATAGATGGGGAACAAGTGGAAGAGGTGAAAGAATTTGTATACTTGGGATCTAAATTTACAAAAGATGGAACATGTGAAAGTGATATCGAAAGGAGAGTGAATGCAGGGAATATGGTAAATGGTGCTCTGCATGCTTTTATGAATAGCCAGATGGTGTCTCAAAGGGCTAGACTGGCAGTGCATGCTGGAGTGTTGGTGCCAACACTTATGTATGGTAGTGAAAGTTGGGTATGGCAGAAGAATCACAAGAGTAAAATAAATGCGGTAAAGATGAGAGCGTTGAGATGCATGAGTGAATTAAAACTGAGTGACACAGTACGAAATAGTGTGATAAGAGAACGTCGTGGTATATAAGAAGACGTAGTGACTAAAATTGAGGAAGGTATGCTTAGATGGTTTGGACATGTAGAGAGAATGAGTGAAAGGAGACTGACAAACAGGATGTATGAGTCAAGAGTGATTGCAAAAGTTGGAAAGGGAAGACCAAGGCGAACGTTCCTGGACCAAATCCAGGACATTTTAAATAACGGCCAGGTCAAGAGTACTCTAAACCGACGAACTTGTATGAAAGGTTTAATGAGATTGAAAGAAGCGAAGGAGATATGCAAGGATCGTGGCAAGTGGAAGGATGTTGTCTCTGCCTACCCCTATGGGAATGAGGCGTGATGCTATGTATGTATGTATGTATGTATATATATATACACGAGTAGAAGTAATCCGCCTGATCTCTCTCCGGTCGTGTCGGATTCCCGTCACATCGGACTATGAGAGTGAAGGAATAGAGAGTGCACTTGTGTACTATGCCTGCCAATCCGCAGTGGAGCAGCGTGGTGGGTCTATGCTCTAAAAACCCTCTCTCATATGAGTGAGGAGGCCTGTGCCCAGCAGTGGGACGTTAATGGGCTGCTACTTACTTTTTGCCCCATTGGTCTAGTGGTTAGCATATTCGACTACAGACATGAGGTCCTGGGTTCGAGTCCCGGGTCGGGCCAATTCAAAAATCAATATTGAGTTTTCTATTAAGATTTTCTCAATATTTGCCCGAAGTTGGGAAGTTGGCGGTGTGATCCACCCCCGTGCCTCGGAGAGCACGTTAAGCCGTCGGTCCTGCGCCTGATCTCTCTCCGGTCGTGTCGGATTCCCGTCACATCGGACTATGAGAGTGAAGGAATAGAGAGTGCACTTGTGTACTAAGCCTGCCAATCCGCAGTGGAGTCTATGCTCTAAAAACCCTCTCTCATATGAGGGAGGAGGCCTTTGCCCAGCAGTGCGACGTTAATGGGCTGCTACTTACTTTACTTTTATGCAAATAAATTGAATTGAATTGAACCACTAGAAAACGTAAAATAGAACTAACCTAACCTTAAAAATCGTTATGTCTTTAGCTGCGGTGGCTTCAATACGCCAGTATTAAAATCTCTTTTACATTCAAAATATTATTTTCTTCTGGATCTCTGGAGGATCTTACAATTTTCTTTTTGTTAACCATGAAATATATTCGCGTATTTATGCAAAGTGAGTCCTGATTATATCTATAACCATTTCTATTTAATAACATTACCAAATCTTCCGTCTTTGTAGATAAACGCCACTAGAAATATACTGATATTAACATTTTTAAAGATATACATTTTTTAGATCATGCATCGGATTTGATTCAGCCATTTTCATATATAACGTAAATTTTGTGCCAATTAGCTTTAAGAATGACAAGAAATAAGTACTTTTTAAATACCTTATTTACACTATACGTGATTCTCCATTCTTTTCGTTATGATGTACACTTTTTGAAGTGAAACTTCTTTAGGCGCATGAGCGTCATTAGCGTCACGAGTATGTGCAGCGTTTTTCATGTCAATTCGTTTGAAGGTTAAGGAGTTTTCATATTTACAAATAACACTACAATGTCATTTAATTTGATAAACATAACCTTCCTTTACTAAACATTAAATTCAAAAACAAAATTTAATTAATAATTTCTGAAATTGACAAAACCACGTGGCATTATAATATATAATTAATTTTGGAAACTGTTTAATGACAATAAAATTTAATAAACACGTAATATATCTTCCTTTTTCCGTCCCTCTAAGTAACGGAGATCTAAAGTTTCAGATTTGTATTAAAAAAAAAACAAGATATGAAAAATAGCTTGCCGAAGAAGTTTCACTTCTGACATGTATGCTACTTTGTATGTACTTTCAATTTTTTATATATAAATATGGTCTTTTATGATTATAAACTCAAATCTCTATAAACACGTGTTAATTTGTGAAAATAGTCGTTCATTCGTATTTACAGTTCAAGGGAACGAACTAAAATTGTTAAAAAATTTTGATTTTCACACGATTGAACGAGTTATAAGTAACCATAAATATGTATATATAATATGATTATCATTCAATCGAATGGATTATATAAAAATTATGATTTTCTCCTAAGCGAACGATTCATCGTTAAGATGTCATTCGATCGAATACATCATTCGATTAATCGAATACATCATCCGATTGATCGAATACATCATTTGATCGAACGAATCATAATTATTTAAAAAAAATGATTTTTATGCATTAATATGAAACATAATGTAAACTCAGTAATTTTATAATGCACGAAATGGATTTGTATAATAAACCATAACAAAAGCTATCATTACTTGTTGCGTTTGTAGAAATAAACTTTAGTTTGAACATGTTTAATATTGTATTATAAAACTCTTGTAGAATTTCTTTTGGATGAAATACTTTTGTTAACATAGTAAGAGACTATTTAACCACAGTAATGTAAAATATCTCTTTGTCGTTCGTAAATTCCAAATAACTCACGTCATAGGAAAATAATTGCTCATCATTCCATTTAAATGAAACTGAACTCTTTTAATAACCGTTGATAACTTGTTTCTGAAGTTAAGTTAGAAACAGAGTTGCTAAACTCAATTAAATGAACATTTTACAGTAATATTTTATATCGTGAATTCTTATATTTTCTATATTAAAAATGTAAAATTTTAAGCCTACTTTTATCTATCGAATCGAATCGAGTCGAATAATAATAATCTATTCGAAATTTGAATCGAATAATTCGAATTTTCCAATTATTCGTAATTCGACGAATAATTTGCAAAAATTCCGAATTATTATAGAATTGGATGATAGAAATATCACTGAATTTTCAAGATATTCTACTTTAATTGATTTTGATTTAAAATCAATTATCCTCAGATTACAATTGGCCAATTTCAATACATGTTTATCTCTTTTAATAAAATCAGAAACATAGTAATATGGAAAAATATCTAATTAAAAAACCTGTATTATCTGAATATCGAGTAATTTATTTTTTTCAAATTATTCGAGTCGAGTTTCGAATCGATTATTAATATTTCGAACGAATGTAACGAATCGATTTTCTTGTAGTACAAACAATATCGAGTATCTTGACATTATTTTTAAATACGCCTACTTATTGCAATCGAATCTGAAAATTCACACCGTAATCTTAAAATTGTTAACTTTATTATTATCTTCAATTGAAGCAATAATATGTTTTGTATATAGTCCTTGTTTTTAAGTGTTAGCAGTTTGTTAGTTGTGTCTGTGTATATTTAAGGCTAAATATGAATTAGTGACCCATACTGCAATGCAACGTTATATTATGCGTTCTAATATCTATCTTCCTACTGTACAATAATCGTACCTTAGGGCTATGAAGTAATCCAGGAAAATAATTTGGCAAATTTATTATCCGTTAGCATAAAATATTGTTCTCACTATGTAGTGGGGTTTTAATAAGGTTAGGTTGTTTTAAACGGACCTCAGCAGAGTTTCTCAACAGGTGGGCCTGAAAATGAACATGGATAAGACGTTAATTATGTCTATTATCCATGTACCGCCACACCCAGTCATCGTTGAGAACTCAGCTCTCGAAATTGTTGACGAGTAGGTCCAATTTCGAGAAGGTCAACCGCCGAATCCAACTCGGTTGGTTAGCGTTTGGGAAGCTACGCCAGATATTTTCGTCCGATATCCCTCAGTGTCTGAAGACCAAAGTCTTCAACCAGTGCGTGTTGCCAGCGATGACCTACGGTTCTGAGAAGTGGTCGCTGACTATGGGCCTCATGCGGAAGCTCAGAGTCACATCGCGTGCGATGGAGAGACCTATGCTCGGAGTTTCTCTACGTGATCGAATCAGAAATGAAGAGATCCATAGTAGAACCATAGTTACCGACATTGTCCCATGAATCGCGAACCTGAAGTGGACTGATGGACGTTGGGGGCTAAAGGTGCTGGAGTGGCGACCCCGCACCGGACAGCACAAGGTGGACCGATGATATAAAGAGGGCCGCCGGTAGCCGCTTGAGCTAGACAGCGCAAGATAGGGCCTTGTGGACGTCATTACGTGAGACTTATGTCCAGCAGTGGACGTCCATCGGTTGAATTCACGACGACGACGACTTTAAATGGCTTTCACGATATATTATTATGAGAAAATAATTACGATGAGTATCATAATTATTTTCTTATAACAAACTAGCTGCTCAAGGTTCTAGCTCTAAATGCGACACTGCTTCCATCCTTTACAACCCTTTATCGCATTTATAGTATTGTTAAGGATTGATTACACTCTACTTTCGTTGGCTAAGCAGTTTAATAACAGATTATTTCCTATACTATTCTATATATATAGAGTAACTGAAAGCGATAAAGAGGCGCGATCGGCCTCATTCCACAATTTCTAACAAGAACCATTCCTCAGCAATGTCGTTTTGATGATATTTTTTTAAATAAAAAAAGCCTTGTTTTTCATTCAATGTTCATTCAATCATTCATTCATCATTCGTTCATTGTATTGCAGTGTGGCATCACTAAAGTTGCGCTTCTTATAATCAGTTTGGATATATTTTTATGAGATTCACTATTATTATACAAAAATTATAATTTATGTAAGAAGGCTGTTTTAAATTTTTTTCTCGAATTTGGTAGAAAAAATACTTTTAATAGATCAATCGGATCGATTAATATTTCAATTACGCACAATGTTTTATTAAAAATTAATCTAAACTGATGTATATCGTACTTTTAATTCAAGCTCTACATAATTTACTATAATGCAAAAATGGAATTGTTTTAACGTTTTAAATTTAATGAACTTTACCAATTTTAATTCTAAATTGCATAATTTCTATTTTTTTGTAATAAATATTATATAAGCGTCTATATATAGGACCTTTTTTTTGTAAATTATAAATTAATGTTAAATGTTAGAAGGGAGAAATTACAGATATCATATCGTATTTAAAACAGAATGTTCATTTGCGTCGAATTTATGCTTTTATTAAATATTGATATAAAAAAATATATATTCAATTCGTTTAATTTGATTGCATTTATTTTGTTTTTTTAAATTCTTGATTTAAAAAATGTGAGGTTCTTTATAATGCCAAGTTTTTATTTAGGTCTTTTTATTGTAATGATTATTTTTCTTTCCTTTTTATTAAAAATCAATTGTATTCATATCATTGGATTGCATTTATTCTTACTTTTTAAATCAATTTGAAAAATAAATAAGTGTATTTTTTTATATTACAAAGCTTTGCTTTAGATTCTTTATAGAGTAATGATATTTTTTTTTAATAAAAGAGAGTTATATTCATTTATTTTGTATAAATTCGGTATGATGCAAAGTTTGATTTTTTTAATTTAGGTTCTCTACATTGTAATGATAATTTTTTTCAATTAAATACAATATTATATCTGTAATTTACTCACAGAAAAACCTATTCTTGTCTGTCCAATTTTTATACGTAGGAATTGAGATATAACATTTTGTATTGTGATTATTTTCTTCATTATTGTAACGTGTTAGTTTCAATGATTAGTATTGTTAGATTATCTATAACGGTTCTATTAAAAGACTGAAATCTTTTTGAGTTTAATTTTATTTACCTTCTATATGTAGATTTGCATTTTTACTACATTTTTCGTTTTGAATTTGTTACTTATAATAGTATAGTAGGTCATTAGAAAGGCACAAACTAAATTGGTAAAAAATATAAAAAATTGTAATGATGATGAGGCAACTCAAAATTCATTTAAAATATAATTTTAATTTCATTTTATTCTGTAATTTTGAAATTTAATTTAATGTAATTTCAGTTCCATTTTTTTATATTCTTTTTTGTTCAAGTTAGCTTCAATATTATTATGATTTTCATTTTACTCTATTTTGTCTCTCATAATAAACTGGGTTAGGTGCCTTTAATAAAAATATAAATAAAATTTCTGGCATATTGAGTCAAACTAATTAGGAAAAATAAAAATTTGCACTGGCTGTATGTATGTATGTTCATTGATCTTTGCCTGAAGAGAACCAATTAAAAAAAATGACATCATAGACAATATTTTAATTGTAATTCATAAATAATTTTATAAATAGCGACAATTATGGCCGCTGTTAATTCAAGTTTGCAGCTTTTACACGACTATTAAAAAATATTAGTATAATGGTAAGTAAGATGTTGCGCCGTCGCCATTTTGGTATTATAAGTATTTATAAGTGAAAAAAAAAGTAAGTGTAGTGTTATTCGTGATATAAGTGCGAAGGATTGAAAATTAAAAAAAGAGACATGACCATGAAAGATGTAAGTAAAACTGTAACAATAAAACAACGTGGGTTAATTGATTGTATTTTTTTTAATTTTATTCAGTTATTTCTATTAAACATTAGTTTCACAATAGCGAACATTTAAATCGAAGCACCATAAAATTAATTTTACTTATAAAGCAAAAATTTATTACGTCCATATTGAATTCCCGCCTTAATCTATTTGTCTATGAAACTGATCTATTTACATTGAAGTTCGACACATACAATTCCAAACAATGTTGATTATTAAATATTAATTGGTTTTATTGCTTTTTACACTGATATTTCATAAGTTTCTAGAGTTTCTGTAAAGCGGAATAATTTCTGTATTTTTTTATGGCATAATTACAAATATCTTTTTTCATTAAAAGATTCTTTTAAATGTTTGCATACTAATCAACACCCCCTACGTATAAAACGGCAACATACATTTTCGATATTTTGATATTTTCGTAAACATTTATGATTATATAATGTTAGAATGACCATACTTAGTTACTGTAGCAGCTAGCAACACTGGTTATTCGCTGGCCACATTGCAATTAACGAGGGAGAGGCCAAGACTCTCACCCAGTGAACCCCGAGATGTCATTTTAATTTGTTACAGATACATAATCGTAAAAAGTGTTACTAGTTTTTTATTTACAGCTAATAAAACATTTCAAAATAATAAATAATTTATATTTGACACTTTATACGTTTGGGATGTCGTAATGTAATAAAGTATTGGGGTCTATTCTCTATGCTTCTTGCATTTAAAATAACCATGAGAATATTTTTTTTCAATAACTTATTATAATTTCAGGCAGTGTCAACAAAGGAGTCAGTTAATCAATAAAAGTCTTTCGTGTGTATATTTTGATGTATTTTACATGAATTATATGTGATGGTAAGTGATGACACAGTCTAAGATGGAATCGCACTAATCTGGTAAGAGGCAACTTTCTACTTCTACTTCTAGTATATCACACAATAACGAAAGGAAATTTCTCAAATAATGAATGCTTTGGAAAGTATATATTTTTTTAATTTTACATATCTGGCATTATAATAGATTTAGTCTTTCAATATATATTTCCTGTTTTATTTCAATTCACAAAGCATTCGCGTCGTCAATTTCTTATTGTATATTAAAAATATTATTTTAAGACTAGTGACCTTAAATGCGTTAGCATTATTAATAGGACTAAGCTAATGTTAAGAAGGCACTAAACTTTAGAATTATCTTAAATCACTTTGACTTATTCAACTAGTTTTAGTTTATTCGTTGAGTCGACGATTGAGAAGCTATTTCAGTTTTATTCAATTTTTACAAATATGTTATAAGTCAAGGTAAAATTTGCTTTAAAATTCAATAAAAGATACTAATTTACATTTTTTTTGTGCATATTATGAAAAAATCTATATCTACCAAATCATTTTCGTAACTACGAAATGCATTAAATGATTTTTTATTTGTAATTATTATTATTTTTATAAAATGTGTAGACAAAGTGATAAAGTCCATAAATGAAGTTAATTCTTATCGATACACTGTTTTTTTATGCATTTTCGTAATATTTTTGAACGAGTCTCAAAATATGACAAATTTAATTTAAATCTACTTTTAAAACAGAATAAATAGTGAAATATATTTAAAGAATACTAAAATATTAAAAAAAATATATTTTTAAAAAACGCATATAACGCAATACCACGGGTTATCAGTACATTATAAAGAACCTAAAACGTTCAGAACAAATTTGAAAAAAGGAATAAAACGTAAAATGTATTTTAAAAATAGAACATCATTTTTAAAAATACACGATTCAATTAAAAACATGAGTATCAGTACATTATAAAGAACCTAAAATAGCGATCATTATCTATGGTTAACCCAAAAACACCCACTGCATTCTACCTCAAAGTTCCTGTCTATAATTTTATTTATAAAATACTAAAAACAGGGTAAATAATAGAAGTAGACAACTGTATGTTTGCACGTTGCTATTGTTGATGTACATGTTCGCATTGGGAAGTTTCATAGGTTTGCTGTCTTGCGTTTGTTCTGCGACTGTCGCAGGTGTACCGTCTTTGTCGCCGAGGAGCTGATTCGCGTATTTAAGGTTCTTCAAAAGAGTGAGAACCTCCTCTGAAATTAAAAACATATTCATTTCATTAACAAAACAGGCTTTTTGCTCAAAACAAGAGTCGGTATAGGTTTTTTTTAATAAATTGTTTAGGCCCTGGATTCTCTCCTTTTATATTGGCTATTTCAGTAAGGAGGTTACAATAAAAATGTAATACGATTAATTAGATATTGTAATAAAAAAAACAACAACAAATGTCTTCTCAATTTGTGTCTTTCTATTATCATTCATCAGAAATCATTTGTCTGGTTGAACATCCCGAATCACTTTTGGATTTGCCTCCACATAGCTTTAATAAATATGTGAAATGAAGATTTTTTTTTATTGCTGACAGTTTAGCGCTTGACTGCGATCTCACCTGATGGTAAGTGATGATACAGTCTAAGATGGAAGCGCGCTAATTTGGGTCAGAGGCAATATACTCCTTACGGTTTCTACACAGCATCGTACCGGGACACAAATCTTTGCTGGTAGGGTGGTAACGGCCGTAGCCTCCCACTAGACAAAGCGAAATTTAAGCGACAAAGATGTTTGGACTTGTTTCCAGTTGCTCATGCTCAAGAAACACATTGTGACCTAAAAAAACTATGCTTGAAGAAGTAACCGTCGAGTTTCTTGCGGGTTTCTTCTTAACTTTCCGAATCGGTGGTAGATTTGTTACCAACGGGAGACTTTTGAGCGAATTTGAATAAACAATATTTTGGTTTGATTTTATAATTTATCAGTACGTAATCAAATTATTTCATGACGCTTAAATAATATTTTGAAATAAGAACTAGAATTTCTAAAATTAAGTTTTTAAAAAAGGGTTAATTTTCGGATATTTCTAAATTACTATAATGTTTTAAATTAGTTCATCGTATAACATTTTGTATCAATGTAATTTCAAAAGAAAAGTATTTTGAAGAATAAAGTAATAAAGCCTCACCTTCTTCTCTATTACCGTCAGCCCAGTCCACTTTCAGTATCGTGGTTAGCGATACTTCGAACACTTTGTTCTCATCGGCTCCGGTGGCAATGGACCGGCGTCTACGGCCGTACGCTGTCACTCCGTTCGTGCATTCCACCTGACATTGACAGAAATAAATCAGTATTGTACGGGTGCTTTAAATTTTAGCCACATTGTGTACGTACATTATGTAGGTTTTGAATGATACCGAGGCGTCACGCTCTGTTGTGTAACGTGCGTAAATGTTGGGTCACAACGATATAGTACTGAGAAAGTTATAGAGTATGTGTCGCTGTTATATTTAATTATTAGTTATAATCACGACACACAGATATATATGTCGGAGGGCAGGTGTCTGTGGAACGCTGGCACCATCTATCGGCGTGGGACAGAGTCAATAGTGGCATTCCGGCGGAAGTTCTGGAGTGGCGCTCGTCCGGAGCGGTCTACTGTTGGGACTGTTGCGTTCCTAGCTATTATAGTTAATGAGTTTGTGTAAATTGATACCGGGAACATTAAGTGATTGAACATTACAATCAGAGTTAATTAATAAAGTGTTTGATTGCGCCCACAATACCCACGAACGCCCACAGTATAAGAAATTAAATTATGGATCCTATTAATGACGACGTCGGCTGAGAACCTTACGGCCCTATGCTTTACGCTTCCTTCTCTGTTATTCTCCGACATATATATAAGTATATCCTCTAAAGAAAGTCAAATCTACAGTATTCTTAAGTATAACATTAGACTCTGGGCTCCAAAACACTATTTTATGAGGCAATTAGTATAAATAAGTTATCTTACCCCTTGGCACTTGTCCAAGCATACTGTGACAGTCCCCTTGAACTGCACGTACGTGGTGTCGGGGAACTTGAATGCTCGGAACTTGGCCGTCAGGTTCTTGCCGTCTGTTGTCAAGAAATTGTCGAAAAGGTACGGGTCCACTGAACACCTGAAATATAAAACGTTGAAATAAGGTATTTTTTCTATAATCATAATTATTATTTATCGTCTTCTACAGTCTTTGTTTTCACGCCTAAACTATTGTATGTTTTATGTTTAATTTATATCAGTGGACTCAGTTTGCAAACAAAAATTCTGATATAACAATGTTTTCTTCAAATTATTATCGCATATGTATAATTTTTTTTATTTGTAAATTTCAAACACCTCCAGCCTCAGAGTTCAATATAAAAAGTTTGTTAGTTTATTGCAGACTAATTACAATCAGACACATTATAAAGTTGATAGCGAAATCGCTTTATATGTAGATTCAACATGTAATGAAATACATAATACTTACTAATTTCAATCAGACACATTACAAAGTTGACTATGGACTCGCTCTATATGTATATAGATTCGACAGCTAATCAGATCAATAATACAGACTAACTACAGCCAGAGATTCGACAGCGAATCAAATACATAATATAGACTTACTAGAATCAGAGACATTATAAAGTTGACAGTGAATTCGCATTATATATAGATTTGACAGCTAATCAAATCGATAATACAGACTAATTACAAAGATACATTACAAAGTTGACGGTGGAGTCGCTCTATATGTAGATTGGATAGTTAATCAAATCGATAATACACTCTAACTACAGCCAGAGACATGATAAAGTTGACAGTGGAGTCGTTTTATATATAGATTAAAAAGGTAATAAAATACATAATACAGACTAACTACAATCAGAGACATGATAAAGTTGACAGTGGAGTCGTTTTATATATAGATTTAAAAGGTAATAAAATACATAATACAGACTAACTACAATCAGAGACATGATAAAGTTGACAGTGGAGTCGTTTTATATATAGATTTAACAGGTAATATAATACATAATACAGACTAACTTCAATCAGAGACATTATAAAGTTGACAGTGGAGTCGTTTAATACATAGATTTAACATCAAATAAAATTAACAAAGACTAACTATAATCAGAGACATTATAAAATTGACAGTGGAGTCGCTCTATATATAAATCCGACAGCAAATAAAATACATTGTAAAGACTAACTACAATCAGAGACATTGTAAAGTTGACAGTGGAGTCGCTCTATATATAGGATTGGACAGCTAATCAAATCGACAATACAGATTATGGAGTCGCATTAAATATAGATTCGATCTCCAATAAAATACATAATAAAGACTAACTAAAAAAAGATGCATGTTAATTCACCTTATAGAAACATTGGACAGCTGAACACATTTATAATATAGACCAACTATAAACAGAGACATTATAAAGTTGAAAGTAGATTCGCACTCTATTTAGATCACATAGCTAATAATATACTTAATACAGACTAGTTTCGCAAATGAAAACTATAAATACTTACCCATTGAATATAATAGTCTCCTGTTGCTTCCCCGTATCCGTGACGTGCATGTATCCTACCATCAGACCATACACAGGTGCAGAGGAGTTGTCCAGGAAAATCTCCATCGACAGAGGAGTACCAGGAGTCACGGAGATTTCACCGGAGACTCTGTAAACAATTTACAAATTAAAGATTGTATTTAGAATATGATTACAATAAAGAATTTAGGTCACAATAAAAAAACTCACTGCTTCCCATTTTGCTTGACCACAGCTCCCAAAATGGGTTCCGGGGCTCTACCTTCCATATACCTGGTGATGTCTAGGATGCTAAAATAAAAAAATAAACAAAAATAAAGGTTTTTAGAGTAAGGCCTTTATAAGTTGTAATGTCCATAATGAAAAACTTACTCGGGTTCGTTGAAATTCAGTGGGAAATCTTCCACGGCTCGTCGGGTGAGAGCACGTAATTTGGCATTCACGACACACCTGATGGTGACTACTTCACGACCTCCCGTTCCATCTTCAATCACGACTTTGTGGTAATACGTGCGAGCACCCTGAGAATACATACAATCTTGATAACTATATACAAAAGACAAAGAAGTGTCCGTTACACAATTTACAACTCAAAACCTGGACCGATTTCAATGACAATTATATTATTCATCATCATCATTTCCTTGCCCTTATCCCACTTGGTGGGATAGGCACTGCATGTTTCCTTTACACACACAGTTCAACCGCACTTTTATTGGTCACATTCTCCCGGTCCTGGCCCTTACCGTCATATTTAAAGCCCTCTTGCATACGTGGCTATCCTTCCTTCTCATGACGTGTCCATACCAGGATAGCCTTCCACTTCTTAACTTCTCGGTCTATGGTGCACTTCCTCTAATATACTCATTCCTAATCTAGTCTAATTTTGTTACTTCATACATCCATTTCTACATTTGCATCTCCATTGCACGCAATTTCCTTTCATTCTCCCTTCAAAAATGATAATATAATAGTATATGATACAATTAGTATCATATTGCCGACCGCGTGATAAAAAAGCGAATGGCAATGCCATACCTCATGCCATGGTTTGTTTACAATTTTCCGTCAGACCGGAATCGAAAGTTTGATAAAAATGTAAATAATATAGTTTAAAATAATATGAAATGAAGTTAGATATTGAATCATTATTTACGCCAACTTTCAAACACAACCTACATTATAACCTCAAAATATGATATCAAAAACAACAAATTTAATAAAGGAAACCCGCGTGCGCCGAAAATTTGGAGTCTGCGCACTAAATTACGCATTTATTTAATCAAAATAGGGTTGAAAATGCGAACATACCATTACGCCTAATTTCCATAGGGGTAGACAGAGACACGTTCTTCCATTTGCCATGATCCTTGCATATCACCTTTGCTGCTTTTATTCTCATTAAACTCTTAATACACGTTCGTCGGTTTAGAGTACTCTTGACCTGGCCCTTATTTAAAAATGTCCTGGATTTGGACCAGGATTTAGTCCTTGGTCTTCCCCTTCCAACTTTCCCATTCACTCTTGACTCATAAATCCTTTTGTCAGTCTCCTTTAACTCATTCTCTCTACATGCCCAAACCATCAAAGAATACCTTTCTCAATTTTAGTCACTACGTCTTCTTTTATACCACAACGTTCTCTTATCACACTATTTATCACTCTGTCACTCAGTTTAATCCACTCATGCTTCTCAACACTCTCATCTCTACCGCATTTATTTTACTTTTGTGATTCTTCGATTCGAACATTCCCTTGGTCTACCTCTTCCAACTTTCCCATTCACTCTTGACTCATAAATCCTTTTGTCAGTCTCCTTTCATTCTTTCTCTAAATGCCCAAACAATCTAAGCATACCTTTCTCAATTTTAGTCACTACATCTTCTTTTATACCACAACGTTCTCTTTTGACTAAGAAAAGATTTCCCCATTCGGAAAAACAATCACTTATTAAGAGATCTTGAAAACCTTTCGTCAGATTAACTTGAAAATCGAGCATACACATTCCTTTCACGACATAAGTTATCTTTAAGTGAGTATTCCTCATGTTCCCACAACTATTCGGAACAAG
Organism: Elymnias hypermnestra; assembly: GCA_015832385.1. Taxonomy (NCBI): domain Eukaryota; kingdom Metazoa; phylum Arthropoda; class Insecta; order Lepidoptera; family Nymphalidae; genus Elymnias; species Elymnias hypermnestra. The sequence continues at coordinate 3,210,318 of JACTOM010000924.1, read as the reverse complement.
AAATACAAAATAAAACGATTAATTTACGATATAAATCAAAGTTCATCGTCCTATCCGTCTATAGAAAACAAGCTCTGTCACAAACAGGTAAACATACGAGGATAGTGGGAAATTAAACCATGTACAGTAAGCAATTTCAATGGCGAGTGGTGATAAAAAAAGTAGGAAGTGAAGCGTGCAAAAAGTCGTCTTTAACACAAGTTCAAGTCACTTTTTGTTTTGATGAGTGATGTCATGTTAATGTGTTCGAAAGGGAAATGGGTTGCTGATTTGACTTCTTCGTGATTAATACAGTGTATCATATAGACTGGGTAATTTCCGGTTTGTTTTTATTCTGTGTCCCTTTATTGGTTTTATTAAAGGAGGTTTCATTTCTGATCAGGTTAATTTTGATCTCCATCATATAACATATATATTTCATTTAAAAAGGAGTATTACAGTAAAAGGCTGGTAAATAACACAATTTTTTCTAATATATAAAAGACAAGCTGAACCCGCGACTTCGTCTACGTTGAATGTGTGCATTACAAAACTTAAAAAGTTATTTTACTTATGGTTCCAGAGATATCGTGATGATTCGAAAGATATCTGTAAATCTCTTTTATATATATATATATATGTCGGAGGGCAGATGTCTGTAGAACGCTGGCGCCATCTATTGGCGTGGACGGATTCAATGGTGGCAGTCCGGCAGGACTCTCTCTACAGTTGTCGAGTAGCGCTCGACCGGAGCGGTCTACTGTTGAAACTGTCGCGTTCCTGGCTATTATTGTTAATGAGTTTGTGTAAATTGATATCGGGAACATTAAGTCATTGAACATTATAATTCGAGTTAATTAACAAAGTGTTTGATTCCACCAACATTACCCACGAACACCCACAGTATAAGAATTAAATAATGGATCCCATTAATAACGATGTCGGCGGAGAACCCTACGCCCCTGTGCTTTATGCTTCTCCGTTCTCTCTTATTCTCCGACATATATATAGATAAGAATGCATTATTAAAAAAAAACAATGAAAACCTTTTCGAAAGGCTTAATAGAGAACGTTGATAAAGACAGATCCCGATCATAAAAGTTCTTTTTTTAATAAAAGTGTTTGCGTAATCTAATCAATAAAACTTTCTATCCCGTTCTACTATATTTAATAAGAGGTAATGTAATATATAGGTTCACTTTAATACATACATACATACATAGCATCACGCCTCATTCCCTTCGGGGTACGCAGAGGCCACGTCCTTCCACTTGCCACGATCCTTGCATATCTCCTTCGCTTCTTTCATTCTCATTAAACCTTTCATACAAGTACGTCGGTTTAGAGTACTCTTGACCTGGCCCTTATTTAAAATGTCCTGGATTTGGTCCAGGAACGTTCGCCTTGGTCTTCCCCTTCCGACTTTCGCATTCACTCTTGACTCATAAATCCTTTTTGTCAGTCTCCTTTCACTCATTCTCTCTACATGCCCAAACCATCTAAGCATACCTTTCTCAATTTTAGTCACATACATACATAGCATCACGCCTCGTTCCCATAGGGGTAGGCAGAGACAACATGCTTCATTTACAAAAACCTGTAATTTCGCAAACTTAAATAAGTAGAATATGAGGACTATGTTTATCATTTTCAGCGAATTAATGTTTTGATTTGATTTGATAAGGACAAATATATACTAGGACACTAATTTCATGTATTCCGTAAGGTTTAGCCAGCGTTTGAGATTTTGGATCGATGCCCTGACCGCACCAAATATCCTCTGTTTGCATAAGGTACAGAGGATAATAGCGATCAGGGCAATACGGGGGTACCGTACAGTATCCTGGACAGCGGCGATCCTTTTGGCGGGCGATCCTCCGTGGGAGCTGCGGTCTGAGGTTCTTGCGGCCGTCTACCGACACAGTGTGGCGGCGAGAGCGCAGAGCCTTTGGGCTGATGCCGAAGAGGTTCGGAGGATCAGAACTTTGGCTGACCAGGCCCTGGTCCAAAAATGGAAGGAGAGCCTCGGGTCCCCAGTAGCGGGCGTGAACATTGTGGCGGCGATCCGACCTCATCTGGAATAATGGCTTTCCAGAGAGCACGGATCGCTGTCCTATAGATTGGCACAGGTTCTGACCGGGCATGGATGCTTCGGAAAGTTCCTGCATCGAATTGACGGGAGGAGTCACCCACTTGCCAACAGTGTGCTGCAGCAGTCGACTCAACGCATCACTGTGGCAGAGTGTGCAGCCTGGGGACCTCAACGTCACCTCCTGGTGGCCATGATTGGCGGTGATCTCTCGCTGAGATGCGTTATAGGTGTGATGCTCTGAAATGATAGGATGTGGGCCGGAGCCTTGAAGCCCATGAGCGAGAGAGGGAGAACGCAGCGGATGCTCCCGCTCACCGCCGAAGGAGGCAGGGTACTACCCTGCCTATATATATATATATATAAACTATCCTCTTGAACTACTCTATCTAGTAATGAAAACTGCATTAAAATCCGTTGAATAGTTTAGCAAGATCTAAGAGAAGAATCAACAGAAGCAACTTAATTTTTTCTTGTAAAGAATGAGTAAGGTCTGCACCAAGCAGTGGAACTATATAAACTTACTTTTTGATGCTAAACATGATACCTTCGTGCTTCTGTTAGCACCAATTCATGGTATATCCTCTTTTGTCAAACGCTGAGGGTATCCAACATTTCTGCTCTTGCATCTTCTATGTGCTATATTGAATCCTGGCCGTCCAAGCACCACATAGAAGTCTAAACCATAGATGCCAATGGAATGGTCATACTAAATACCAAAGTCAATCTGTTCCTGGATACCAAATCCAAAGTTACCGGGTGCTGAGAAATTATCACGTCTCAATTTATATTCTCGCACTATAAAACCATACCCAGGGATTTCCTCAGCTTCTTAGCATCTCGTACAGTACAGTACATGGCAATCTTTTCATTACAATGGATATTACTAGCGACTTTGAGAAGCTTTAGCTTATAACAGGCTGTAAGGACCAGAAGGCCGTCGAGGTCCGGAGGATCAGGGCTTTAGCAGACAGAGCAATGATCCAAAGGTGGCGGGTCTGATCACGGTGTGAGTGACCAGTCCTCACATCGAGTATTAATTAATTAGGGGGCACAGATCTCTGTGTTAGAGGCTGATGCAGGTGCTTGTGGACATAGTTTTTGCAGAAAATACCTGTACACTGGGAAGAAACACCCGCAGGCCATAAATGTGATGCACCAATGGATTCAGTACACTCTGGCAGTCTATTGATGTCGTTGGTCGGAGGGCATAGTTGGCTTAAAGGGAATGGAGGGCAGTGGCTTGCTTCTGCGGGACTGTTATTTCGCTGAAGGTGGCACATGAGAGGCTCTCCGGCGCAGGCGGATGGGAGATAAGAGGCATAGACTTACACTTCTCCTCCTTAAGTTTCCCAGTGTACCAAGGTAGATTTAGTCTAACGATCCTCAGATGTACCACTAAAGAATGTAGGAGGTATTGCTAGATCTTAGAGGGTATTCTGGCTTGCCAGCCAGTCCCACACTCCCAATAAGATTTCAGGTCTGATCGGCATTTCCCAGCGAGGAACAAAAAGTTTTCTTTATGAGCCTTCTTCTTTTTCTTGTCCTTCTTAGAGTTAGGATTTGAATGCGGTGTTACACACGACATGGTTACAATTTTATTTATTTACTTCACTCACCGTGTATCTGTTGAGTACGCGAGTTACTGCACATTTGTGGTAGTCCTGCAGGTCCAGCATGTACGTCACCATGTTATCTTCAACGGAGGGCTCACAGGGGGTGTAATCTGGAAATTTTGGTTGTGTAATCATTAAGATATAATGTACTAGTCAATGCCCTGAGGTTTCACCCACGTAGATACCGATGTCAATGGAAAGACTACTAAGTCAATAGTTATATCATCAATAGTTTCTGCCTTGGATTACATTGAAGCAAGTTTCTTAGGGATCCCTAATATTTTTGAGGAAGTAATATAGCTTATGTATCTCAGGGAAAATGCAGCTTTCTAATAGTGAAAAAAATTTTAAAAGTTTTTGTGTAAAAACGTTACAAAAATGTTTCCTCTTTATAATATTAGTTTAGATGATTAAGTAAGTAAGTAAGTAAGTAGCAGCCCTTTAACGTCCCACTGCTGGGCACAGGCCTCCTCACTCCGAGGAGCGAGGGTTTTTAGAGCATAGACCCACCACGCTGCTCCAGTGCGGATTGGCAGGCATAGTACACAAGTGCACTCTCTATTCCTTCACTCTCATAGTCCGATGTGACGGGAATCCGACACGACCGGAGAGAGATCAGGCGCAGGACCGACGGCTTAACGTGCTCTCCGAGGCACGGGGGTGGATCACACCGCCAACTTCCCAACTTCGGGCAAATATTGAGAAAATCTTAATAGAAAACTCAATATCGATTTTAGAATTGGCCCGACCCGGGATTCGAACCCAGGACCTCATGTCTGTAGTCGAACATGCTAACCACTAGACCAATGAGGCAGTGTTTAGATGATTGGTACAATATAATTGGTACGCGTAAAATCAGCTCCATCTTCTCATCTTGGAGCCTGATTATAAAGTCACATTGAACCGTTTTGTCACCCACGATGCCAGTGTTACCATTTCAAATGAGCTTGCTATATAACGCATCCATTCAGCTGTCTGTACGTCACGGATTTATAATATTTGAACCCGGGAAAGTTATTTATCATTGCATCTATTCCCTTTGTCTGGATAAAAAGCGTATTGTGTTTTTGAAGTGGAGCTTCTAATAACAGGGTAGGGTATGTATAAATACAATAACGACAAAATATTGCTATATAAAGTGACATTATATTATTGAATTAAAAAAAATTTAAGCCGAAGGTTATGCCATGATGGCATAGTGGTGTGATGCGTGGATTCAAATCCACAGCAGGCACTTTTTTGTACTGCTCGGTGAAAGAAATCATCGTGAGGAAATCTGAATATGGCACAAGCAAATCTGGTCTATACTCTAAAAACCCTCTATCCTATGAGTGAGGAGACATGTACCCAGCAGTGGGACGTTAATACTACTTACCTACGCCAAATAACCTTTAGCTCCTTCACGTCTAAAAACTAATCCACTAATACGTCTTTAAAATCGCATAGGGTAAAATTGGGGGATATAGTTTGATTTTGTAAGCCAGCCATAATTAAATTACTCCATAAAATAGTTAAAGGATCATAGAATTTTTTACGCTATGTAAGGACTGTAACACATCGCACGCGGTGCAGGGGTAAGCCCTGTTACGAGACTTATTCACATACAATAAGCAGTCGTGTCAACAATCCCAGTTATGGACTTCAGTAGCCTCATTAATACAATAGTGCAAGTACTATTTAGCCAGTATAGATCTGGAATTCAATTTTCGACAGGGGAAATGAATTTTCATTGATTTAGAAAAGGCCTATGAGCGAGTGGTGAGGAATGAGCTATGGTCAACATTATCTACGTATGGGGTGAGCGGTTGTCTGATCCAAGCATTGAAGACTCTCTGAAGAATGAGGGTTCTAGTGCTTGTGTCAGAATAAACGGCACGACAGGGATGTGTTGCGTCACCATGGCTGTTCAACCTATTCATGGATACCTGTTTGACAGATTTAAAAGAAAGTATGTATGGGTTAAGAATGAATGAATTACTCATCAAATGTTTACTCTACGCTGATGATCAAGTAATACTTGCGTCATCCGCTAACGAGCTACAGGAGATGCTAAATATTATGAATGAAGCTTTGAAAGGGAAAGGAATGAAAGTGAATGTAAACAAAACGAAAGTTATGCTTTTTGAACGAGATGAATCTATGATGAATGGCAATATTTTGATAGATGGGGAACAAGTGGAAGAGGTGAAAGAATTTGTATACTTGGGATCTAAATTTACAAAAGATGGAACATGTGAAAGTGATATCGAAAGGAGAGTGAATGCAGGGAATATGGTAAATGGTGCTCTGCATGCTTTTATGAATAGCCAGATGGTGTCTCAAAGGGCTAGACTGGCAGTGCATGCTGGAGTGTTGGTGCCAACACTTATGTATGGTAGTGAAAGTTGGGTATGGCAGAAGAATCACAAAAGTAAAATAAATGCGGTAGAGATGAGAGCGTTGAGAAGCATGAGTGGATTAAAACTGAGTGACAGAGTAAGAAATAGTGTGATAAGAGAACGTTGTGGTATAAAAGAAGACGTAGTGACTAAAATTGAGAAAGGTATGCTTAGATGGTTTGGGCATGTAGAGAGAATGAATGAAAGGAGACTGACAAAAAGGATTTATGAGTCAAGAGTGAATGCGAAAGTTGGAAGGGGAAGACCAAGGCGAACGTTCCTGGACCAAATCCAGGACATTTTAAATAACGGCCAGGTCAAGAGTACTCTAAACCGACGAACTTGTATGAAGGTTTAATGAGAATGAAAGAAGCGAAGGAGATATGAAAGGATCGTGGCAAGTGGAAGGATGTTGTCTCTGCCAACCCCTATGGGAATGATAGGATGCTATGTATGTATGTAAATGAAGGAAATTGCCTTTTTCAAGTAAGCATAATAGGTAAATTAGTAAGGTTAGTATGTCCGTCTCAGACTGTAGCATCACATACCATCAGGTGAGATTACAGTCAACTAACCTGTCAGCAGCAAAAACTAATACTTTATATCAATGCACTTGTATTTCCTATTTTGTACTCTTACATCTATTATGTGTTGCCATATACAACGTAATTACTTGAATATTTATAAACAATAGAAAGACAATTGCATGAAATTCCCATAAGAAAATCCATCAGAATTGTAGGGATTTATATCCATTGTGTGTTCAGTAGATCGTTTAAAGATACATACATACATATATAGCATCACGCCTCATTCCCATAGGGGTAGGCAGAGACAACATCCTTCCACTTGCCACGAACCTTGCATATCTCCTTCGCTTCTTTCATTCTCATTAAACCTTTCATACAAGTTCGTCTGTTTAGAGTACTCTTGACCTGACCCTTATTTAAAATGTCCTGGATTTGGTCCAGGAACGTTCGCCTTGGTCTTCCCCTTCCAACTTTCGCATTCACTCTTGACTCATAAATCCTTTTTGTCAGTCTCCTTTCATTCATTCTCTCTACATGCCC
>JACTOM010000924.1:3130901-3166524 GCA_015832385.1 Elymnias hypermnestra | reverse complement strand
GCATCACGCCTTATTCCCATAGGGGTAGGCAGAGACAACATCCTTCCACTTGCCACGATCCTTGCATATCTCCTTCGCTTCTTTCAATCTCATTAAATCTTTCATACAAGTTCGTCGGTTTAGAGTACTCTTGACCTGGCCGTTATTTAAAATGTCCTGGATTTGGTCCAGGAACGTTCGCCTCGGTCTTCCCCTTCCAACTTTCGCATTCACTCTTGACTCATAAATCCTTTTTGTCAGTCTCCTTTCATTCGTTCTCTCTACATGCCCAAACCATCTAAGCATACCTTTCTCAATTTTAGTCACTACGTCATCTTAAATAAAAACCAAAAATTGTAACATCGAGCTGATAAAAACCACGTTAGGCTTTGGACTGTTGAGAGGCTTCGGCTGTAGCTAATAACCGCCCTACCAGCTAAGATGTACCGCCAAGCAAAGTGATTTGTGTTCCGGTACGATGCTGCGTAGAAACCCTAAGAGGAAAGTTACCTTACCAGATTCACTCACTTAACATCAGCTGTGATCACAGTCAAGTGCTAATCAGTCAGAAAAAAAATGAGGCTGATCGTACCTTCACACGAGGTTGATCGTGCCTCATTATCGCTTGTTCCACGTGCTCAGTCGCTCGGTGCGGTGGAACATCGTCATCTCTCACTAATTTGCAGGTTAAGTAATACTATTCTCATATTCATCGTTATTGAATTACATACTTTGAATGACTTAAAACACAATACTAACGTCGATAAAAACTGTCACTAGGCAAATGTTGCTTCATTCCCCTGTGCTACCCCTCTTATGCCAATCGCCCCACTCAAGAATAATAAGTCCACCAATCACAGTCGTCATGAAAACGACGACTTCTTAAATTTGAGAATTTACGAAATTGTGTTAAACCGGATGTAGTGCATGTAAACGTTTCACTGATATAATTATAAAGACCTCAGCATAATAAACAAATACAGTAATTTAATAGCAATCCACAAATAAAACAATTATGATCGCTAACACTATATTCCATGCATTTTTTTCAGCTTTTAAACCTTTCCAGGACTTCCACATATAATTCAACATCAAAATTAGTCAAATCAGTGCAGCCGTTTTAAAGTTTTAGTGAGACTAACGAACAGCAATTGATTTTTAAATTTATTATTATATATTATAACGTAACTTTTGTTTTTATGTTTAATAAAGTCTACGTATTTGTGTTAACACATATTGTTTGAGTTCATCGTTGGGAGGAAGGGTAAAATATGTGACCCCAGTTAGGATATAAAGGTAACGGACCTAAAAAAGTTAAGAACCTTTGTTCTAGGATATATTTAGTGTTCCAAATGGAGCAGCATCGTGATTCTGTGTTCCAAAAACTCTCTCTCCTAGTGAGGAAGCCTGAATTCAGCTGCGACGATACATTTTTTGATGATGTGGTGCATATATAGTTTTAGAGTCGCTCACTAATTTGCAGGTAACTACTTTAATAAATTACTAACTAAGCGTATATCCCTACAGTCTCTTATGCTACTTCTCTTAAACCAAACGGCCCACTCAAAAATAATAAGTTCACCAATCGCAGTCGTCGTAAAAATGACGACTTAACAAATAGCGTTAAACCGGATGTAAACGTTTCACTGATATAATTACAAAGACCTCAGCATAATAAACAAATATAGTACTTTACCGATAGACTTTTTTTTATTGGCGAGGGGGAAATCTTTATAAGATACCCGACCTTTTCGGGGGGATAGATCGGGTTATGTGGTATTTTCCACTAAAAGCCCCCCGGTGGCCTGCCTCTACGTATAAACGGAGAGGTCCGGGATCTCCGGAAAATTCGCCGAGGCCTCCACCACGTTGTGCTTTTTAGACTCCTCCTATTAGGCGATACCTTTTGCTGGCAATAGGTGTTGTCACGCCTGTCGTCTTCCTGGATTCTAGAAAAACGGCCACAGCCCCCCTTGCAGCCGCTCGCGACTCCAAGGAGCCACTATCAGGCACATTGAATGTCTGTTTTTCAACAGGCTGGCCCTGGTCCTTGCTGTCTCCGGGAGCTAGTGGCTCTTTCCCGTTCTCGTACAGCTCTCTACCGATATACTATAGGCAATAAAGAAAATATACTTAAAGTACAGAAGTTAAGTACAGAACTGCCTCATTGGTCTAGTGGTTAGCATGTTCGACTACAGACATGAGGTCCTGGGTTCGAGTCCCAGGTCGGGCCAATTAAAAAAAAAAAACCAATATTGAGTTTTCTATTAAGATTTTCTCAATATTTGCCCGAAGTTAGGAAGTTGGCGGTGTGATCCAACTCCCTGCCTCGGAGAGCACGTTAAGCCGTCGGTCCTGCGCCTGATCTCTCTCCGGTCGTGTCGGATTCCCGTCACATCGGACTATAAGAGTGAAGGAATAGAGAGTACACTTGTTGTGTATTATGCCTGCCAATCCGCAGTGGAGCAGCGTGGTGGGTCTATGCTCTAAAAGCCCTCGCTCCTTGGAGTGAGGAGGCCTGTGCTCAGCAGTGGGACGTTAAAGGGCTGCTACTTACTTACTTTACTTACAGAAGTTAGAACAAAAGAGTAGATCTCTTACGAGATAAGTATGCGGTGCGTTGCGTCAGAGGTTTCGTTGAACAAGTGACTTTGTTTTAGCGTTCAGCGACGCGTCACTGTTTTAACAAACGTGCTGCGGTCAAACCTTAACAAGTACTGTAGACAAAAACATTATAGTAAGACAAAAAAAAAATATAAAAAACATTACTTAATTATTTAGATATTACAACGTTCCATGTCATTCCATATTGTTTACATGCATTACATGCGGGTTGACGTAGTCCGGAAATTCTCAAATTTAAGAAGTCGTCGTTTTCACGACGAATATGATTGGTGGACTTATTATTTTTGAGTGGGGCGTTTGGTATAAGAGGGGTAGTACAGGGGAATGAAGCAATATTCGCCTAGTGACAGTTCTTAGTTTGCATCAACGTTAGTCTTGTGTTTTAAGTTATTCATAGTACGTAATATAATAATGAAGAATAGTATTACTTAACCTGCAAATTAGCGAGAGACTAAAAATATACAGCTGCATTTGGACCTTCTGATGTTCCACCGAACCGAGCGAGTGAGAACGTGGAACAAGCGATAAAGAGGCACGATCGGCCTCATGTGAAGGTACGATCAGCCTCATTATTTTTTCTGACTGATTAGCACTTGGCTGTGATCACACCTGATGAAGTCCAAGACGGAAGCGCGATAATCTGGTAAGGTAACTTTCCTCTTAGGCTTTCTACACAGCATCGTACCGGAACACAAATCACTTTGGTTGGCGGTACATCTTAGCTGATAGGGCGGTTATTAGCTACAGCCGAAGCCTCCCAACAGTCCAAAGCATGACGTGGTTTTTATCTGCTCGATGTAACAATTTTGGTTTCTAATTTGCTTCCAGCAGTAAAGTACTAACTAGCCAATGGCCGATGTCTCACCAGTCGAGATAAATTAAAATATACAGTTTCCTAAGTCTACCTTGCCGAAAGTAGAATCTTTGCCAGCGTAGCCGTCATATTGAAAGTGAAGTTACGTCAGGGTGATGAGATATGTATTGGATTTCTCTTTGTTGAGAAGTTTCTTTAGGGTGAGGGAAACTACGCATGAGGTTTTTACTCTTACCCTTAGCGTTAAGGACATACATGAATTACTACAATTGTCTTACATTTGAAGTGGGATATTCCAATAGCACAGTACTGCGAGTACTCGCTTAGCTAACAGAGGTCCTGGGTTCGATCCCCGGTTGGCCGAATTTAGGAAATTGTATTTTCTAATTTGTCAGAGTCTGGACTGATGAGAGGCTGCGGCCGTGGCTAGTAAGCACCATATCAGCAAAGACGTACCGAAAGATTTGTATTCCGGCACGATGCTGTGTAGAAACCATTAGGAGTATATCGCCTCTTACCAGATTAGCACGCTTTCATCTTAGACTTACCATCAGGTGAGATCACAGGCAAGCGCTAAACTATCAGCAATAATAATAAATAAAAAGCAGGTATAGGATACTGCACTGTAACAACAAAGTTATAGTTCTACACGCGAGTTTATTGTCTTCCGTTAAGACGCGCAGGCTTCCGGAGGAAGACGATGACGAGGCGCTCGTGCAGCGATGTTCGCGGCATTTTTACGGAGAAAGGAGAGGGGTAGTGGGTAGTTAAAAAGAGATGCGTGGCCGGACGTGGGCTTGCCACCTGTCAGATTGTCTTTTTCAGCAGCAGCAAACGTTGCTCTAAGCCTAGGTCCGAGCCTCGCAGGAGGCGCCCTTAGAGCAACGTTTTCCCCCGACGCAGCAGGGCCCTCCTACTGGCCCACCCCTCGGCAGAGCTTCTGCGCTCACCACCCCTCTCGGTTACGCTGTAAAAGCCAGTAGGGCTAACAGCAACTACACACTTGGAAAAAAAAGACGGGGGCTTGTCTGTTGTTATCTGCTGAAGTGTTAACTAGTGTAATACTGTGATAGCCTCTGTCTGTTTCTGTCGTCTGTTATTCTGTCCGTCTCTCTGTCTGTCTCTATCTGTTATTCTCTGTCTGTCTGGCTCTTTGAGTGTTTAAATTGTCTTCGTTTATTTTTTTACATTATATCCAGAAGTACCGACTGAAGAGATAGAGGGTTTTTTGTTGTAAAACAATTTTTTTTATAGATATTCCGCTTCTAGAGGGTTTAGGTTATACAGCTTTGTCTCCTTCCTAGATGCGCGGGCTATGCAATATTAAAATATTTTTTCGTTCCTGAGATAAGAGCGTTTAATTACGCAAATAAAAGAAAAAGACTTTATTTTCCTACTGGAATGTTGTTTAATTTATACCTCTTCGTAAGAAATGTTCCTCACCAAGAAACAGTATTTATATATTAATACATATTTATTTTTAATTTTGCCACATAAAATTTTTATGCTAACGGTACCATTAGAATAATTTGAAAATACGCACGCTCCGCCGCAAGCCATGGCAAATGTTGTTTTACCTATTGTGTAAACACTGGAGCACACTGTCCAACAAAACTTCTCCAGTATTATATAAACAACGGTCTGTTCCCCGCGTAGTTCTCGATTCCGGGGTATTATGGGGAAATCTGTCGTCACTGAACGTTTACATTTTTATTTCCTGAGCTGAAAGATATATTACGAGTGTGGGATTCGCTGCAGAACTGAATACCCACTAAAACCGAGCGGTACACTACGCATTCTGGTTTGGTCTGGGACAGAACCAATCGAAGGGACAGATCCCAAAAGTGTGTCTTGTGAATCCTCGTCTCCTGTTTCAAACAGGGAACAGAGGACGCCCAAAACCACGTCTTCTGAACTCTGGTCTCCTGTTTCAGACAGGAGATAGATGACGCGCAAAGGCACGTCTTCTTAACCCTGGTCTCATGTTTCAGACAAGGGACAGATGACGCCTAAGAGCACGTCTTCAGAACCCTGGTCTCTTGTTTCAGAGAGGGGACAGATGACGCGTAAAGGCACGTCTGCTTAACCATGCTCTCTTGTTTCAGACAAGGGACAGATTACGCCCAAGAGCACGTCTTCAGAACCCTGGTCTCTTGTTTCAGAGAGGGGACAGATGACGCGTAAAGGCACGTCTTCTTAACCCTGCTCTCTTATTTCAGACAAGGGACAGATTACACCCAAGAGCACGTCTTTAGAACCCTGGTCTTTTGTTTCAGAGAGGGGACAGATGACGTGCAGAGGCACGTTTTCATTACCCCGCTTTCTTGTTTCAGATAAGGGGTAGATGACGCCCAAGAGCACGTCTTCAGAACCCTAGTCTCTTGTTTCAGAGTGGGGACTGATGACGTGCAAAGGCACGTTTTCATTACCCCGCTCCCTTGTTTCAGACAAGGGACAGATGACGTCCAAAAGCACGTCTTCTGAATCCTGGTCTCTGTTTTAGACAGGGGACCGAGGATGCCCATATCCACACCTTCTGACCCCCGGTCTGTCTTTTGGACAGTTGCTAAAGTATTTACTATATACTATATATGACTATAATTTACAGGAAGCTGTATTTTGTAGTGGCTAACATTGTTCAATAAAAAGTTAAGCACGATAAGTGAGGAGTTTAGGGGTTTCAGACCATCTTTCAAAAGCTATAGCCTTGAAATAATACAGACAGGCCAATTTTTTTTATTTCCTTAGATGTAAATAATCTTTTTATGAAGAGGTGGTAAAAGTAAGGAGATATTTTTGTACTCAGTCAGTGAATTCGTCAGTGTGTCGTAAGCCTTCACCAATATCCGCCTACGGCAGGTTGTTGGTAAACGGAGCTGAGTAATCCAACTCAATTTGCCTACACAGCTTTCGTTGTTATTTCCAAAAAGGTTAAAGGTGGACAAATTAATTCTATAATGACATTTTTGTTCATTTAAGAAAATAAGAATGAAATCTAATTATATAAAACTAATTTTAATCTCGATTTCGAGTTATTAGGATATTTTGCGAGGTAGTCATCAAGAACAGATATCCCCATATTTCCATGTGATCCATAACTACTTTGTATTTGATAAAAGTTCTGGACTTCCTTTCAACTTTAGACCTGAGCTTTATCAGGCAGGATTTTCATCTACTTCTAATAGTCCCTAATTTCGACGAGCTCTAGACAACTCCGCTGTTAGGTAGACCGCCAGAGACAAGACAGAGGTAGTTGCTTATAAAGAAAAAGACATACATACATAGAATATGATGTAAGTGACGTTTGTACATGTTGCAGCGTTGGTTATGGTTTCAGAACCAACACGCTCCGAGGCCGCACTAGGGGTGCTATTAAAGGAACCGAGAGTGGAGGTTCGGTACGCAGTTCATGACTGCGTCAGGGCGTGGAACGTTGACTTTTTGATAACCAGTACTGCTAAAGCAAATTCACTTGACTTCTGCCTTAATCATATAGTCAAACTCTTTATCATTTATTAATTATATTGTGTAGTTAATTACTTGCATATTCTAGTTTAATTAACATATTCATTCTAATATCTAACGGTAAATAATTGGTTTAATTAATATATTCCTTCTCTTATAATCTAATGATTCCTTAAGTCCCTTCTAAGTTAAATTCAAATTATATTCAAACATTTGAAACGTTAAATATGATTTTTTTACTCCAATATACTACTGATGACGATATTAAAGAACATATATTCCTGTCCTGACAAGCCCACAACAAACTCGGTCTGGTATCCTTTTTTTGTCACCATTAATTAATTTCTATTTTCAATTTATTCTATTTCGATTAGAGCTATTCATTCACTCCCACGCTATTTTTATTTTCAAAGTAGTCTTTAAAATTAAAGACGTATCAACATTAAGCTTGGGATAACTAACATATCCGTTATTTGCTACGTTTCTGAAAATAACTTCTTAAAGTAATGGATAGAAGAAATAGATGAAATTATACATACATACATAGCATCACGCCTCAATCCTATAGGGGTAGGCAGAGACAACATCCTCCCACTTGCCACGATCCTTGCATATCACCTTCGCTTCTTTCATTCTCATTAAACCTTTCATACATGTTCGACGATACAGTACTCTTGACCTGACCCTTATTTAAAATTACCTGGATTTGCTCAAGAAACGTTCCCCTTGTAACTTTCCCTTTCACTCTTGACTCATAAATCCTTTTTGTCAGTCACTTTTCATTCATTCTCTCTACATGCCCAAACCATCTAAGCATACCTTTTTCAATTTTAGTCACTACGTCTTCTTTTATACCACAACGTTCTCTTATCACACTATTTCTCACTCTGTCACTCAGTTTTAATCCACTCATGCTTCTCAACGCTCTCATCTCTACCGCATTTATTTTACTTTTGTGATTCTTCTGCCATACCCAACTTTCACTACCATACATAAGTGTTGGCACCAACACTCCAGCATGCACTGCCAGTCTAGCCCTTTGAGACACCATCTGGCTATTCATAAAAGCATGCAGAGCACCATTTACCATATTCCCTGCATTCACTCTCCTTTCAATATCACTTTCACATGTTCCATCTTTTGTAGATTTAGATCCCAAGTGCACAAATTCTTTCACCTCTTCCACTTGTTCCCCATCTATCAAAACATCATCTCCAGCCAGTTGCCACTCTAATGCAGTGTAAATACCTCCTGGTGGCTAATCTCTATGTAAGACTTGTTCAAGAGATTAAAATGCTTGTTTAGCTCAGTGTGCGTTCAGCCTTACGTCAATCATCAGGTTATAGGTAAAGCGGCCAACAAGACCCACAAGTATGTTACGGACAGTAATGCGTTGTAGCTGTGATTACAGGCCAATTTACATCCTGCTTAACAACTTGCTCCAAGTAGAACTGGTGCATCTACTTTTCCCGGATTTCAAGTATGGCTTTTATTTGCTTGAACATTGGATACATATGTTTGACTTAGATAACATAACTATTTTTAAGGGGGGCGTTTTCTGTAGAACCCGAAACTTTGGTTGGATTTTCATTTTTTTGTGTGTTTTTATATTGGTATTAAGTTATGATGATGAGATAAAAATGGGAGAAATATCAGTATGATTGAAAACACAAATTCTTATTTTCCAAAATTATTTATATAAAAAGGA
The DNA here is from genome assembly GCA_015832385.1 of Elymnias hypermnestra. Classification (NCBI taxonomy): domain Eukaryota; kingdom Metazoa; phylum Arthropoda; class Insecta; order Lepidoptera; family Nymphalidae; genus Elymnias; species Elymnias hypermnestra. Next base: position 3,157,933 of record JACTOM010000924.1, on the reverse strand, counting down.
ATTTTCACTAATATTAAATAATTAAATTGAAATTTTATTAATATAAAGTCCCATTCGCCATAAGTTTAAAAATGTATGCTAATTTGAGTAAATTAAAATTAAAAAATAAAGAGATATTGAACAAGGTGTATAAGGAGAGTGTGGACTAATAGTAGGAGTTGAGAAACGGTCTATTTATTTTAAAGTAAGAAAGTAAGTGATAATACAGTTTAACATGGATTCTAAGTGGCATCGTACCGTAACGCAAATGTTTTGTTTGGAGGCACGTCTTTGTTGGTTCCTCAGTCGGACTCATTCGAAACAAGGAAGGAATGCGAAAGTATATCCTCTAGTCAAAGGATTCCGGTGTGTTTTAGTGGGTTGGTCTCTTATATAGCCGACTAAACTCCTGAGTGATCAGCAGTCGGGGCTGGTGGGAATATGCATATCCTAAGGACAAAAAACCTCTTTGCTGATGGTTACTAGCCACGACTGATGTCTCAACCAGTCCAGACCCAGACCAATTATCCCTATTGGGTGTTGAATCCCCGACCTCTTTACTTTAACTACAATTTTGACTCCGACTATCCCACTTCTGAGATGATGGGACGGCCGCGTAATATAATGGGCTGAGTTGTGCTTTACACTTAACAAGAAGAGTAATGTTCACGTAAATGGGTGCAACCATTTAAAAAAAATGTGGGGCGATGCTCTGACTGCTTCAAATCTCCCTCTTTTATACAAAACCCAGAGAATAATAGCAGTCAGGGTAATACGGGGTATCGTAGGCAATCCTAGACTGCGACGTCTCTTTTGGCAAGCGATTCTCCGTGGAAGTTCTCGCAAGGTCGCTACAAGGGCACTGATGAAGTCCGCAGGATCAGGGCTGTGCCAACGATGGAAAGACCCACTGTGGAGGCGATCCGCCCTCACCTGGACCAATAGCTTTCTAGGAAGCACGGAGCGCTCACCTACAGATTGGTGCAGGTTCTGACCGGACACGGATGTTTCGAAAAGTTTCTGCACAAATTGGTCGCGAGGAGTCATCGACTCAGCACAGCATATTTTTTGTGCAGCCTGGGGCCTCAGCGTCACCTCTTGGTTACGCTGATCGGCGTGGACCTCTCGCTGGGCAGCGTTGTAGGTGCGATGCTAGCTAGTGAGAGAAATTGGGTGGAAGTGGCCCTCTTCTGAGACGATCATCTCACTCAGATTGCACAAGTGGAACGACTTACGCTAACGTCTTGTACGTAAGCGTAAGTCTTTCCACCTTCGAGAATTCTCAGTTGGATTCATCCGGACCACCAGGGATGAATGTGGGGTTCCGCTGTGTTTTAATGGGTATTTGCTTGTTTGTCGAGTCCCACACTCCAATCGCATTTTAAAATATAATGATACTTCCGCAATAGTCAATATACAATGTTATACTTCAACAATAGTTGATTGTTTCAAATAATAATATAACTTTATATTGGCACCACATTGGTCTAGTGGTTAGCAGGTTCGACTACAGACATGAGGTCCTGGGTTCGAGACCCAGGTCGGGCCAATTCGAAATCGATATTGAGTTTTCTATTAAGATTTTCTCAATATTTTCCCGAAGTTGGGAAGTTGGCGGTGTGATCCACCCCCGTGCCTCGGAGAGCACGTTAAGCCGTCGGTCCTGCGCCTGATCTCTCACCGGTCGTGTCGAATTTCCGTCACATCGGACTATGAGAGTGAAGGAATAGAGAGTGCACTTGTGTACTATGCCTGCCAATCCGCAGTGGAGTCTATGCTCTAAAAACCCTCTCTCGTATGAGGGAGGAGGCCTGTGCCCAGCAGTGTGACGTTAATGGGCTGCTTCTTACTTTTTTACTTTTATTGGCACCACTGCGCCAGCGGAGCTATCAAAATTTAATAACTATTTAAAGGACTATCAAAGTAAAATTATCAATTAAAATTAATAAAGACGCTGAAAATAAATGTAGAGATAAAATTAATGGCCTAAACTCATTTCTTTTGTAAAAGCGATCGCAAAAGGGCGGTGCAAAAAATAAACGGCGGCCATGAGAAGTAATTAAACAGCGGTTATTTTTATAAATTATCGCTTGAATATAGATAACGAGTCTCGCCCATTACTTTGTAGAGTTATGGCGCTGTTATACTGTATGACTAGTGATGCGACAATGTCGATAACAAGTTTTTTATAGTAGTATCCAACTGTAGACAGACATTGACAGTGTCAGAATACCAACATTAAAATAAAATTACATAATATTTATGTACCAACATTAAAGTAAAAAAAAAAAAATAAGAAAGAAAGAAAACTTTATCGAAAAGAAATTGGTTTGGTTTTCAATTATATGTGGAACTCCAGCGAACGTTTGAATGGCCAGGAAGTATTAAAAAAAGGCATGGAATAAAGAAATAACAATAATTTGGCTTTCCATCATAAACCATTTCTATCTGTCAATAATCTGACGTTTGTCCTGTCGTTCAGAAATCAATCTAAAATAATATTTTTGTTTGTGATATTTGACATTGACAACCAACAATTTCTAAACGCAAATTTAAAATGGTTTTTGGCGGGAATCTGGGCGTAAAGGTCGCGTTTTTTTATTATAACAAGTAGTGTTATTAAGTTTAACATTTGAATGAATAGAGTAAGTAAGTAGCAGCCTCACAGGCCTCCTCACTTCAAGGAGCGAGGGTTTTTAGAGCATTGACCCACCGCGCTGCTCCATAACAAGTGCACTCTCTATTCCTTCACTCTCATAGTCCGATGTGACGGGAATCCGACACGACCGAAGAGAGATCAGGCGCAGGAATGACGGCTTAACGTGCCCTCCGAGGCTCGGGGGTGGATCACACCGCCAACTTCCCAACTTCGGGCAAATATTGAGAAAATCTTAATAGAAAACTCAATATTGATTTTTGAATTGGCCCGACCCGGGACTCGAACCCAGGACCTCATGTCTGTAGTCGAACATGCTAACCACTAGACCAATGAGGCAGTTCACTGAATATATCACTTTATTTATCAACATAAATCAAACTTTTTTTCATCATATAGCTAATATTTCGTTATGTTTATTAGATGCAAGACACACAAGTAATCAGAATTCGTTTTTTTCATTATTATTATTATAACCAACCAATGTTTTATTTATTATAATTAGTAATAATACTTTGACCTAATCTACCTAACATGTAATTGTATTATCTAAGTCTAGAATCCAGCTCGGTTGGGCAGCGTTCGGGAAATTACGGCAGATCCTTTCGTTCAATAGCCTTTAGTGTCTGACGACAAAGCTATTCGAACAGTCCGTGTTGCCAGTGATGACCTACGGCTCCGAAACGTGGTTGCTGACTATGGGCCTCATACGAAAGCTTTGAGTCACTTAGCGTGCGATGGAGAGGGCTATGCTCGGAGTTTCTCTACGCGATCAAATCAGAAATGAGGAGATCCGTAGCAGAACCAAAGTCACCGACATAGCCCTACGAATCGCGAACCTGAAGTGGCAATGGGCGGGGCACATAGTCCGACGAACCGATGGACGTTGGGGCCGGAAGGTGCTGGAATGGCGACCCCGCACCGGACGACGCAGTGTAGGAAGACCCCCCACAAGGTGGACCGACGATATAAGGAGGGTCGCCGGTAGCCGCTGGAGCCAGGCGGCGCAAGATCGGGCCTTGTGGACATCATTACATGAGTCCTACGTCCAACAGTGGACGTCCATCGGATGAAGGGACGAGAGTCCAACGACTATGCTTAGTGTTAACTAAGTCTAACTATAATATCTATTGACTCACATTGTTCTTGAATTTTTACTTAAAAACACTACACTACATTATATTGTGTCACTTCTATCTTTGTCCGTGTGATATCCAGAAGTTTAGCAGCTTCGGAATCCACGTGTTGGCGAAGTCTTTGGTGAAGCTTTGTCAATTCTTTCGATGTAATTATCAACGAGCTCCATGTTTAGGTCCTTGTGAAGATCGCTATTTCTTATGTACCAAGGTGCATTAACAATTTCCCTATGTACTTTGTTTTGGAGCGCAGAGAGTAATAGCAGTGAGGACAATAAGAGGATCTTGTACAGTGTCATGGACGGCCACAATCCTACTAGCAGGTGACCCCCCTTGGGAGCTCAGGGCGGAGGTTTTAGCGGCGGCGTATCAATCCCAGGTAGTTGCAAGAGCCAGACACTAACAACCTGATGCCGAAGAGCAACAAAGGATAAGGTCCATTTCTGAGAGGGCCTTGATGCGCAGGTGGAGGGAAGACCTTGACTCTCCGGTGGCGGGTAATGTTACGGTGGCAGCGATCACGACCATTTTGAGAAGGCATGGTTCTATATCCCTTATATTGGTGCAGGTGCTTAACGAGCACGGATGCTTCGGGGAATACCTGCACCAGATTGTAGGGCGCGAGGATTCACCTGCCTGTCTTGACTGTGGAGCTCTCGTCGATACGGCGCATTATACGGTGGCGGAGTGCCCAGCTTGGGGGCCACAACTGGAAGTGACTTTTCGCTGCCGAAATTAATTGCCGAACATAATGATCGGCAGCGAAGCGGGATAGAGGGCGGTTGCTTCTTTCTTTCATCTTGCAGAAAGAGGCGCTGGGAAGAGAACGCGATGCCGCGGGTATTTCCCCTCTTCCCAATCATAGGAGGGTAGAACTTACCTGAATGAACCTTTTGTGGAGTGCATCTGGGGTGCCATCGGAGTCGAATGGTTTTGCGATCTTCTGGCCTCCTTATTTCTGATGCTGAGGGCTCCGCTGGTTATCCACTCCCACATCCCGTAAATGTATTTCCCAGCGAAAAAAAATCCCCAAAGTTGGATACCATGGATAGTTAGTTTCTTTATTTGTATTCGCTAATCTCATGAACCAGTGATTTGAAGTGTAAACTTTTTCAGTATCGAATAGCCTATTTATTGAGCAAGGCTATATATATTTGTCGGAGGGCAGATGTCTGTGGAACGCTGGCGCCATCTATCGGCGTGGGACAGAGTCAATGGTGGCAGTCCGGCGGGAGTCTCTCGGCAGTTGTCGAGTGGCGCTCGACCGGAGCAGTCTACTGTTGGAACTGTCGCGTTCCTAGCTATTATTGTTAATGAGTTATTGAACATTATAATTCGAGTTAATTAATAGTTTGATTGCACCGGCATTACCCACGAACGCCCACAGTATAAGAAATTAACAACGATGTCGGCGGAGAATCCTACGCCCCTGTGATTTATGCGCTCCGTTCTCTCTTATTCACCGACATATATAACGTCATGCTACGACAAAAAGTAGCAGCATATTAATATAAAATGTTGCAAAAACGGGGAAAATGTACTCCTCTCTCTCGTATGTGACGCAGACAAAGTTGCGTGGGTCATCTAGTAACATATACACTCACGACAAGTGTTACATCCCTATGTAACACTTACCTCCTGCGCCACTTTTTAACACCGTAAAAAGGATGGTATGAAATACGCCGTATAACAGGTTCCGTTTATATTAACCAGTACTTAAGGCATATTCCCATTATACCTGATTTCAAAGACGACATTAATATCATTAATAGGTATTTATTTTCATATTATAAAAGGTAAAGGTAATAATATAAAGGGTAAAGGTATAAGACCATTAATATTCCATTGCTAAGGATAGGAGAGAAGGTTTTTAAGGTTTCCTCGTGATGTTTTGCTTCAATAAAAAGGCACATATTGGCAATATATAACATACATAAATGACCTGGACTCAGAATTTATCCAACCAACAGGATAGCGAGTCAACCAAAAACACGCCCTTTTGCAGATCAAGTTGAAGAAAGTATTACACCTTGGTCAAATCCTAAGGCACGTTTCTGGCGGATAACCACCTTTGGGAACTGTGGGCGGGGATTCGAGTAGCCACCTTGCAGTACAGTCAGAAAGGGCACCAACTGATGCCACCTAGAGAATAGGCACTTTTTCTTACAGGCTGGTGAAGGTGTGGACCGGACATGGTTGTTTCGGCAAGTACCTGCATCAGATTGTTCGCCGAGAGGAAACACCCGGCTGCCATTAGTGATACACCTATTGATTTGGTGTAGCACACTCATATAGGATGTCCGGCGTGGAGACCCCAGCAGCATTTTTTGATTTCATTGGTCGGAGAGGACCTTTCGTTAGAGGGTATAGTTGGCGCAATGCTTACTAGTGATTGGGAGTGGAGTGCAGTGGCCCCTTCTGCGAATTTGTTATTTCGCTAAAGGATGCAAATGAGAGGCAGAGGGAGGATTCTATAGACGCTCCTCTTCCCCTCCGCATAAGGTTGAGAGCTAGGAGGCGTAGATTTGCGCTTCTTCTACCCCTCCTTAACTTTCCCAGCGGGAGTATCCCGGAGTATCAGTGTGGATTGCGTTAACTGATCCTCTAGTGCTACACTAAAGGATAGGGAGGATATCGCTGGATTTTGGTGGTGTATTCTGGCGTACTGCCAGCGAGTCCCACAGTCCCGTTTAGATTTTATCTGAACGGGGTGCGTAAAAGCATTTCTAAGCGTGAAAGAAGAAAAAGGAACGATAGGTACAGACTTCTCTAATCACGATGAGCAAACTAGTTGGTATAAGAAGTGTTGATAATTCGGACCACACTGTGGCAAAATGTCTTACTTGGGAACCACAGCGTCATCTTCTGGTGTCGTTGATCGGAGAGGATTTCTCATTGTTAAGTATAGAAGGTGCGATGCTTGACAGTGAGGTAGGGGGAAAGCAGTTGCCTCCCTCTGCGAAACTGTCATCTCAGGAAGGTGCTGCTGCTGCCTCTCTCTTTGGAACGACGAGGCAGGGTGGCAGGTGGCACCTTTTTGAAAGTCTCTCGCCTCTTAAACTCCTTTTGTCAGTTGTATCCGGACGAGTCAGGGCGAATGCCCAACGAAGCCTCTGATACCTAAAATTCACGTAAATGAGGGTGTCGCTGGGTTTAAGTGGGTATTCTGGCCAAGCTAACGAGTCCCAAATTAAGTATTATATAAGGGTTGTTATATTAGAGAGTGGACTGAAAGTGCGAGTGCCGACTAACTTTTTCGCATTGCAAGAGACAGGAAAAAATATGCTGAATTATCTTTGAAACCACGCGACTTATAGAAGCACTTCTAGAAGAAGAATTGGGCACATAAGATTAACATAGAAAACAATGGTGCCCAAGATGCTGGAGAACTTTTTAAATTTAGATATTTTATGTATGCTTATGCTAATGCCCATCAGTTTCGATAACTGCTCTTTAAATCAAAATGTTGTCTATAAGAAATCGCTACTCTGCGATAAGACCGCCTTTTGTACATGTGTCTATAAGTTTTTGTGTTATTTCTTGATGTGCAATAAAGTATCTAAATGAAATAAATAAATAAGCCAGAAGTCTTTGGTTCGTTTGTCGGCATGGTGATTTAGGAAACTGTATTTCTCTAGGTCTGGACATATGGGAACCTTCGGCCTTGGTTTATACCCTACCAGCAGAGACGTACTGCCAAGGTAAACAACTACAGACATGACGATTTTTAAGGTTAAGTTAGAATAGGTTTTTTTTTTTTCGAACTGTGTTTAGCTGTTAGCCCTACTGGCTTTTACAGCGTAACCGGGAGGATAGAATAGGTTAGTTTTTTTTTTTTTTTTTCTGCGGTGGCGTTTCCAAACGACGCACATTGATAAAAAAAACTGAACAACTGAACAACTGTACAACTGAAAGCCATTAAATAAAAGAAGAAGAAGAAGATAAAAAAAGCTAACCTAACCTTTGAAAAACACTATTTAGGTTAAGTTAGTTTTGTTGCTACGGTGACGGAAAAAAGCTCAAAAAACCTAATCTAACCTTATCTTAAAAATTTTCGTCCGTAACAGCAGTGGAGTTAATACGTAAGTATAAATTTTACTTCATTTTGACACATGACATATCTTTTGACATATGTTTTTTTTTAAATATCCAACAGGCTAGGATTTGCTTTTATATTCAGGCCTCAGTATTTTTCTAACAGGGTAATAATATAATTACCGATCTGTATACAATGTTGGAATGTTTATTATTTGTTTGTTTTATATAAATTGTCCTTAAAGCTCAAAGCTATATATATGTAAATTGAATAAATATTCCGATACAAGGTTACGTATATGATTATGATTACAAGAATCATTGTTTTCTTGCAAAAATGTAGTAAAAGTAAGTAGCAGCCCATTAACGTCCCACTACTGGGCACAGGCCTCCTCGCTCATATGAGGGTTTTGAGAGCATAGACCCACCATGCTGCTCCACTGCGAATTGGCAGGCATAGTACACAAAGTGTACTCTCTATTCCTTCACTCTCATAGTCCAACGTGACGGCAATCCGATACGACCGAAGAGACATCAGGCGCAGGACCGACGACTTAACTTCGGGCAAATATTGAGAAAATCTTAATAAAAAAGTCAATATCGATTTTTAAATTGGCTCGAACCCAGGACCTCGTCTGTAATCGAACGTGCTAACCACTAGACCAATGAGGCATAATTATTAATTATGACGTAATGTCAAAGTGATATTTTGATTTTACTCTACACTGTGTCATAATCTGTACCCAATTGGCACTACTGAAAGTTATTAAAATAAGGAAAAGAAGGTATGAAATATCATATTTTTTTTCATAACAGGTGTAGTTTATAATATATAGCAATTAAACATGCCGCAATTGTATTTTACAAATATCATTGAGACTGACATATGACCGCAGCTGTCAATGTCATTTAAAAAAAAAAGAGAATACCGTTTGTTAGACATTTATATTGCAGAATTTTTCAACTGTCGTAAAAATTGTTCTTAAAATTTAACCGTATTAAAAATAATTCGTAATCAAAACAACGTGATCTTTACGCCCAGATCGTGCCAAATTCCGTCAAATGTTATAGTTGCGTTCACAAATTACTGTCAATGTCAAATGTCAAAAAATTAAAGTATTCTTTTAAATTTAACTTGATTTTGGTAAGACAAGACGAATATCAGACGTTTGAAATTTAAAACCAAAATAATGAAAAAAAGAACTACTTTGAAATTTAATCGATTTCTAAACGTTCGGCCGAACGTCAAATGTTTGAAAGGTAGAAATCGTTAACTGTTATTTTTACTATATTCATATTTACTCAACCTGTAAACTTTTCTTGGACTTTCACAAATATCTCAAAATCAAAATTAATCGTTCTCGAGTTTTAGTGACACTAACAAACACCAATTGGTTTTTATATACAAAATTAGAAGGCAATACTAATAATTAACGAAACACAAGCTGTATTACAAATGAACGGTAACCAACAGGGCTGCTTGGCGGGAAAAAAGTAAAATTGACAGCGGTTTAAAAATAGAACACGTTCCCGCCGGTTTAACTTTTTTTAAGGCGACATTAATATTTCTCCAACCTGCCAGTACTTTTTTAAATGCCTCTTGAAAAACGAGCCTTTTTTAAAATAATGAAGGGCCGGTTCTCGGTGCCTTATATCTGGGGAATTGTAATTCAATATTAGATCATGCGGTTAACGTTGAAAATATATAAAAACCTTCTTCCCATTGTTTACCCTTTAATAATACATAAAAGGTAAGTAGCAGCCCATTAACGTCCCACTGCTGGGCACAGGCCTCCTCACTCATAAGAGAGAGGGTTTTTAGAGCATAGACCCACCACGCTGCTCCACTGCGGATTGGCAGGCATAGTACACAAGTGTACTCTCTATTCCTTCACTCTCATAGTCCGATGTGACGGGAATCCGACACAACCGGAGAGAGATCAGGCGCAGGACCGACGGCTTAACGTGCTCTCCGAGGCACGGGGGTGGATCACACCGCCAACTTCCCAACTTCGGGCAAATATTGAGAAAATCTTAATAGAAAACTCAATATTGATTTTTGAATTGGCCCGACCCGGGACTCGAACCCAGGACCTCATGTCTGTAGTCGAACATGCTAACCACTAGACCAATGAGGCAGCTTAATAATACATAGTTTGTTAATTTTTTCTTAAACGTATTGATGATTCGATTTAAGACACAGAAACTCAATATGCAGATATTTTTGTTACGAGCTTCAGACAAAGCAATTTACGTAACATGGTGAAATAGCTAACACTGTTTTAAAGACGTAGTGATGATTAGTAAAGCTCACCTTGTCGTGAAAATAAACGTTTGCGTCCCACAATTTATGAAACCAATTATTTTATTATACCAATAAACAATAAAAAATATCTCATGGTGTAATATGAAATTTTACATTAAATCTTATAATACGCCTGCTATAAAAACTCTTTTATATTAAGACTTTTTATTTCACAGCCATTGCCTCCTTAATACAAATGCAGATTAAAAACTATACTGTCATTTTATAAGCTCTTTGTATTTGAACAATTGGGGCCAAATGTTGCCTTGAATAAAAACTTATTATTATTATTATACCAGTTCTACATTCACGCCCGTTTACGCAAAAATATATACTTGTATTTTATATAAGGTATTTTATAATAACTTCTTAAATATAGAAATATCAAATAATGCATAGACATACATAAAAAATTAGATAAATAAATATAACGGGCGGAGGATATACCCCGGCAGGGAGACCAAACGGCCGGGGGTCAGGGCTACAGGCTGAGAAACCGCCGGACTATCCTAGCCGAGTCCAGTAAGACCGCCTTCTGCATCCTTGCTGCGAGCGAACTGCCACGGAACCCCAGCCGTCTCAGATGGTGAGCGAGACTGACTGGGATCAAACCATTCGCAGATATAACGATTGGGATAGTTTCAGTGGGTCCCACCTCCCACATGGCGGTAACCTCGTGCGCCAGATCCAGATATTTATGTTTTTTCTCTGTTTCAGCTCGCATGAGATTCTTATCATATGGGATCGTGATATCCACTAAAAACACCCGAGACTGTGACCGGTCCATTATCACGATATCAGGCTTGTTGGCCAGTATGGTCCTGTCCGTGATAATGGACCGGTCCCAATAGATTCGGGCACCGGTTGGTACCTATAATACGGCAGTCTCTCATCAAAAAGATCGAACATCAGGGCGAGCTCTTGATGAAGGATTTTGGCCGATTGATTATGTCTGTGGAGATACTCAGTGTTGGCAAGCGCGGAACATCCCGAAAGCACATGTCTGAGTGACTCGCCGGGATGGCGACAAGCTCGACATATGTCGTGAGTGCCATCCTTCAGAATGTACTTTCGATAGTTCCTCGTCTTGACCACCTGATCCTGTATCGCACAGACAAATCCTTCGGTTTCCCCAAAGAGGTCCCCGAAGCGCAGCCATTGCACGAAGGCTTTCCGGTTTACGTTAGGCTCGTGTAGAGCCTTGAAAAACCGTCCATGCATTTCCTTCCCCTTCCATACGGCCTCCTTGTCAGATGTGCTTAGCACCGCCGGTCTCTGCCAATTCTCGTTGGCCAAGGATAGGGGAGTGAGCCCTTTATCACATTCTATTATTATTATTTTAAATACTCTATTATTTATATAATCTGTAGTATTTCACTGCCAACCTCACAAAAGCTGATGCTAGATCCGATTAGCCGTAATCTATTTCGCGTATGTGGTAACAATACTAAATAGCACGTCGATTTATGTGCAAAACACGTTCCACAGCTAATATTAATTGCATTTGCATAAGCACGACTCCATTTTGTATGTGGGATGTATTTATTTAGTCTGTGGTTGCAATAATATCCTTTCATATTATAAAAAAAGAACTCCTCGGCCGCGTCTGTCTGCATCAAAACACAAAAGCTACTAGAATATACATACATACTGAATAGCAACACGCCTCATTCCCTTCGGGGTAAGCAGAGGCAACATCCTTCCACTTGCCACGATCCTTGCATATCTCCTTAGCTTCTTTCATTCTCATTAAACCTTTTATAAAAGTTCGTCGGTTTAAAGTACTCTTGACCTGGCCGTTATTTAAAATGTCCTGGATTTGGTCCAGGAACGTTCGCCTTGGTCTTCCCCTTCCGACTTTCGCATTCACTCTTGACTCATAAATCCTTTTTGTCAGTCTCCTTTCATTCATTCTCTCTACATGCCCAAACCATCTAAGCATACCTTTCTCAATTTTAGTCACTACGTCTTCTTTTATACCACAACGTTCTCTTATCACACTATTTCTTACTCTGTCACTCAGTTTTAATCCACTCATGCTTCTCAACGCTAGAATATAACAATAAATATTGTTAGAGATTACTATTACTATATTTTTATATTATCTTGAGTACTTTGTAATTATATAAGTAAATTTTTTACACTTGCTACTTCCGGTTTAATGCTATTTCGGTAATTGTCTTAAGTTTAATGACAACTTCCGTTTGACGTTGTTTCAACGTCGACTGCGATTGGTGGTTATTATTTTTCGAATGGGGGGTTTTATAAGCAGGGTTTTTTTTCGCTGAGGAATGCTTTTATGCACTGGCCCCGATCGTGTGTCAGGAGTGTGCGACTCGGCGAACAAGCAGACCTCGCAATACACACTAAAACCCAGCGGAACCACCAGGGGTTCAATTTTCGCATTCATCCGTGCTGTCCTGGATAAAACCGACTGGAGATTCTCGACGATGGAAGGACTTACGCTTACAGACGCTGTCTTGTAGCCCGCCTTCTGCGGCGGTATGAGGGAGCATCCATTGCAATCTCCCTGTATCGTTCGTGAGCCTCCTTCAGTGAGATGATCATCTCACAGAAGAAGGCCACACCCACCCAGCACCTCTAATAGATTGTAGTGCGTGGTATCTTATTAAATATCGTATATTCAACCAGACCCTCTCGCACCGATAACGCTGCTGCCCGTTATCGGTCTGTGTAGATTGGGCAGCGTTCGGGCAGTTCCGGAAGACTTTTTTGTCCGATATCCCTCAGTGCCTGACGACTAAAGTCTTCGAACAGTGCGTGTTGCCAGTGCTTACCTACGGATCGGAAACGTGGTCGCTGACTATGGGCCTTATTCGAAAGCTCAGAGTCACTCAGCGTGCGATGGAGAAAGCAATGCTCGGAGTCTCTCTACGCGATCAAATCAGAAATGAGGAGATCCGTAGCAGAACCAAAGTCACCGAAATAGTCCTACGAATCGCGAACCTGAAGTGACAATGGGCGGGGCACATAATCCAACGAACCGATGGACGTTGGGGTCGGAAAGTGCTGGAATGGCGACTCCGCACTTGACGACGCAGTGTAGGAAGACCCCCCACAAGGTGGACCGACGCTGGAGCCAGGCGGCACAAGATCGGGCCTTGTGGGCATCATTTCGTGAGACCTATGTCCAGCAGTGGACGTCCATCAGTTGAAGCGACGACGACGACGAGGATTCAACCCGTTTGTTTTTATTTCTTGTATACGATATGTAAACGAAGCCAGGGAGCATAGCTAGTAAGTTCTAATTGTGAGAACGATAGCGAAAGATGTTGCACATAAAGGACATTTTAATGCGGTTATTTTTTTTTTCTATGCGACGCCGCAAAGGCAATTTATAGATAAGCATAAAAAGTAATTTAACGGCTTTTTACTTTTGCATTGCGTTATTTTGCAACCAGCTTTTACGTATTCTAATATATTAGGAATGCAATGTTGCAGCTGCATGTATGGTACTTTTATTTTTATCTCGAGATGCATTTCATTAATATATCTACGCATAATTACAACAATTTAAATTAGAAGTTTCAACATTATTAACGTTCTATTGTTTGTGTCAATTTCGATAATTCTTTTGTTGCTCTGTATGTTACATTTATAATAACAAAGTTGCGTAGAACATGAGAAATTTTAACAAAACAACCACCATAATAACTTTTCTAATGTAACCTCTTTAGTGCTTTTGACAATATAACCTTTTTGATGTAACCTTATTGAGTTTGACAGAAATGTCAAACGATTGACAGATACGTATATTTTATATATACTCTATACGCGTTTGTGTAACGTGTTTTTATTAATTAAATGTACTTATTATGCATAATTTATAGAAATAATAACTTGTAGTGGAAACTTGACTAATTTTTGTGTATTATAATTTAATCATTCTTTACAGCGTCCTTGAATTGTCAAATATAAGTTCATCCACATATTAATGTACGACTGATGATGATATTAAAGAATGACTACAATCTAAAGCTACAAGGGCTCCTTTGCACCCTGTTCTGAGAAGAGCTCACAATAAATTCAATCGAAAACAGTAGTTAGTAGTAGCAGCCCATTAACGTCCCACTGCTGGGCAGAGGCCAGGCAAGGAGCCAGGGTTTTTTTTAGAGAATAGTACACAAGTGCACTCTTTATTCCTTCACTCTCATAGTCCGATGTGACGGGAATTCGACACGACCGGAAGGAGATCAGGCGTAGAACCGACGGCTTAACGTACTCTCCGAGGCACGGGGTGGATCACACCGCCGACATCCCAAATTAGGGCAAATATTGAGAAAATCTTAATAGAAAACTCAATATTGATTTTTGAATTGACCTGACCCAGGACTCGAACCCAGGACCTCATGTCTGTAGTCGAACATGCTAACCACTAGACCAATGAGGCAGGTATCGAAAACAGTAACTGGGTACGATATAATGGTACAGATAACACGATAGGTTCGTACATCACTTCGACGTCCATCTTGAATTTTTAATCTGTCAATGAACATAATGTGAATTTCATTTGATTTTAATAACATCGCGGACGCAAATTGCTTTTTAAATCACTACTGAGATGGTTGATTTATTAATTTTTATTCTATATTTTTGTTTTGTAATTACATATTTATATTGGCGTAGGAATGATTTTTAAAAAAACCAAAAAGTTTATTGCGCTTTCGTAGATTTAGAAAAGGCCTATGATCGAGTGGTGAGGAATGAGCTGTGGTCAACGTTATCTACGTATGGGGTGAGCGGATGTCTGATCCAAGCATTGAAGTCTCTCTATGAGGGTTCTAGTGCCTGTGTCAGAATAAACGGAGCGTACACGGAGTGGTTTCCTGTCGAAAGAGGTGTTCGACAGGGATGTGTTGCGTCACCATGGCTGTTCAACCTTTTCATGGATAAATGTTTGACAGATTTAAAAGAATGTATGTATGGGTTAAGAATGAATGAATTAGTCATCAAATGTTTACTCTACGCTGATGATCAAGTAATACTTGCGTCATCCGCTAACGAGCTTCAGGAGATGCTAAATATTATGAATGAAGCTTTGAAAGGGAAAGGAATGAAAGTGAATGTAAACAAAACGAAAGTNGTAGTGCACTTTTGAGCCGGCTTCATTCGGAGGGGCCAGAGTGGAATGCCACAACGAACCTCTGGTCCTTCCATTCTCGAATGACGAGGGCTCCGCTGAGTTTTAGTGGGTATTCTGGTACTACCGGCGAGTCCCACACTCCCGTCTGTCTCACAGGCGGGGTGCGTAAATGCATTTCCCAGCGAGAAAAAAAAGATCATTCCTCTTTATAATATTACTTTAGATAATTAAATCAGTGTAACTTGATGTTTAAAACATATAAAGTGATTAGAGAAACAACACCCAAAAGCTGACAAACAATTGTCACATTGATTGGTCTATATCATACCAGATCGTTCCTCATATCTCCTCGGGATCGTGAACTACTTCTAATCGCTGGGAACAGCTTTGTTATGTTATATAGCTATGTTATGTTATATAATTATATTATTGTATTTAGATAGCAAAAATCATGATGGGCTAGTGGTCAGACAAGTGGATTCTCGTTTAGAGTGCAGACACCGTTATCTTTCTCATTATAAAAATGAAACTCACATGCTTATAAAAATGAAAATGTGCTTTCTAATCCATCGTCGCAGTTTCCGGTGAAGGAAAACGTTATGAGGATACCTGTTTATCCCTTAGATTGCCTGAGTCAACTACTAATGACATATTGTGATTGTTGTGTCTCAACTCGGGCAATCAGAACTATAAGCATCTCTTTTTTTAAGTCATAATGTGTATTATCTATGTCGCTTCTCATACATAACACCATACAATAGAAAAACAAAAAATAAATTAGTTACAATGTGACTGTTACTAACGCTGCGTGTGTTGCGCAGCGTTAGTAACGTTAGTAATTAATAGTTAGTAATTTTTAAGATATGAGACTATAATTCAAGACGACTTTTTTCACTATCTGAAAGTTTAGAGCAACATGAGGCTACAGCAGAGTCTTACTTTAATAAGCAAAAAATAACATAAAAATCATAATATTTGGTAGTCTTTTAAGAACATTTATGTCTCAAGAGTCACTTTATCGTCTTGGAACCCGCGGGGCAATGCAAAAACGTACGTGCGAGGGCAGTCGACAGTTATTCCCATTAAAAATGTGGCAAATTTCTTGGGCCAATAAAAAACGCGTCCGGACAATCAAATATACTTCGAGAAGAGTTTAATCCAGGAAAATAATGCTCCGTGAAAGCCTTATTTGTACAGTATAGGTTCGCAAATATTGTATTGATATATAGATCGGCGTGGGCCAGAAGGTTGACGTAGGATGACAGCTCAATACCTTTTAAGCTAGCGACCATTCAAAAATCAACCTTAACCCTTTCAAAATATGGTAGCTTTTACAAAATCTAACCAATTCTCTCTTATTTTTACCCGTGTAATTGTATATTATTGCAATGTGAGCCTTATTGCTTTGCAAATTGAGTTGATTTTACATTGGTTTTGCACGATTTAAACTTTGCCAATTTAGATGGTAAGGTCGTACGTGGGTGTTCGTGATTCACATAGGTGCCGACTGTAATAACCTACTTTATAGTAGCACGCGTGACTATGCAAATAGATAGATAATAGACGGATAGGTGAAGAGATTGATAATACCTCCCCTGATTGATTTTAGACCAGATATACATTTATATTTAGACAGTGTATGGGCAAACACACTAGCTATGCGTTTCTTCTTTCTCATAGTGGAAGAGAATGGCAAATTTGACACTCGAGAAGAGAGATCAGGCTTAGGAGACGGTTTAACATGTTTAACAGAGGTAGAGTCATTGAGAAAGAAATTCAAAGTACATCCATAAAAATAGGAATACGCAATTATTTCTTACTTTTTAGAGCATATTAATATATTTGTAAGTCTGTTTTGAAGGCGGTTCTTTTTTTGGTAAATTTTTATTTATTTGTTGATTTTTAGTGAATCTGAAGTAAACGCAGCAACAAACGCATTGCATTGCTATTTGATTACAGACACTTATAGTTTCTCCCATAAACCGCACTCTTACTGTAAGCCGTTGAGGAGATCCATTGATCTTCATATTTAACTACGACTAGCACTTGACCATACCGAAGTTACGGTAGGCAACTCAAATATCTGGATAGCCTATAGAAGATTCTGCCGAGTATCGTTCATTTGCTCCTAAGAATTGAAGAGTTCCGCCACTTTGTCATGGAATCCATCATCAATCCAATATTGAGTTAGTCGTCCATTTGTCGCGCACATGCTTAATGCAAATTTAACACTTATCCGATTTTCTCATTGATGCCATCATCAGAACTGGATTACACAAAAATGGGACCCTATGACGAGCACCAGCTTTCATTTAAAAAAAAATCATCAAGATCGGTCCACCCAGTCGGGAGATATGACGTAACAAACATAAAAAAATACAGACGAATTGATAACCTCCTCCTTTTTTTGAAGTCGGTTAAAAAAAGTGAATGCACTTTGCTAATATGTATAATTAAAAAAAATCTTAAGTAAAGTAAAAATGTAAGTAGCAGCCCATTAACTTCCCACTGCTGGGCACAGGCCTGCTCACTCATATGAGAGAGGGTTTTTAGAGCATAGACCCACCGCGCAGCTCCACTGCGGATTGGCAGGCATAGTACACAAGTGCACTCTCTATTCCTTCACTCACATAGTCCAATATGTGACGGTAATACGACACAACCGGAGAGAGATCGGGCGCAAGACCGACGGCTTAACGTGCTCTCCGAGGCACAGGGGTGGATCACACCGCCAACTTCCCAACTTCGGGCAAATATTGAGAAAATTTTGATAGATAACTCAATATCGATTTCGAATTGGCCAGACCCGGGACTCGAACCCAAGACCTCATGTCTGTAGTCGAACATGCTAACCACTAGACCAATGAGGCAGTTAAATCTTAAAAAAGCCATAATTTGAGGTATTAATTTTGACAATTTATTAAATACCATTGGAAATCAAATGAAAAAAAACCCTATCGCAAATTAGTTTTAATAAACAATTAATTTTTATATCTGTATAAAATTGCGCAGTTATACAGAGTAATGACTAGGTGTGGATTTCTAAACTTATAGATACGCTACTTTTTTATTGTTCTTAGAAATTGTGCGCGAAATATTGACAAAGGCATATCTTTACAAATAAATTTATAAATGTATTTTTTCTATATTTCGTCAATTAATCTTTAAACATTTAATTTAAGGAGCAATCAATTTTTTCAATGATATTAATAATTTATTGCGCTGTACAATACGGCGCCATTATTGTACAGAGTAATGAGCGGTGAACAGAGTAACAACTAATAGCGCGACACTATTTTTATCTAGTGTATTTTTAACAGTATCATGATACAGGCAATCAGAAAACCATAATATTAGTTAGACTATTAATTTTGACAGTTTATTGACCCGACTTCGCCCACGTTGCGATTAAGTGATACTTTTTGCGACTGCGCTCTAACTGTAAATAAATTCAACACCACGGGTCAATGGCGTTCATAATTCATTCGGCTTTAACAACTTCGATTATAATTTGAATTGTTTTTTGATACTCGAAATTATTTACCCGCATGGGTTTGTTGTGGCTTCTTCTAAGATTAGATCGATAATAAATTGTCACAACTGTATTTTACACTAGCTTTTTCCCGCGAACTTTAGTGTGGTCGAAAAAAACTGCTACGGAGAGAAATAGCTGCTATTGTCTGTTTGTAATTTTAAAATAACATACATACATAGCATTACGCCTCATTCCCTTCGGGGTAGGCAGAGACAACATCCTTCCACTTGCCACGATCCTTGCATATCTCCTTCGCTTCCTTCATTCTCATTAAACCTTTCATACAAGTTCGTCGGCTTAGAGTAGTCTTGACCTGGCCGTTATTTAAAATGTCCTGGATTTGGTCCAGGAACTTTCGCGTTCACTTTTGACTCATAAAACCTTTTTGTCAGTCTCCTTTCACTCATTCTCTCTACATGCCCAAACCATCTAAGCATACCTTTCTCGATTTTAGTCACTTCGTCTTCTTTTATACCACAACGTTCTCTTATGACACTATTTCTTACTTTGTCACTCAGTTTCAATCTTCTTCTTCTGCCATACCCAACTTTAACTACCATACATAAGTGTTGGCACCAACATCTGGCTATTCATAAAGGCGTGCAGAGCACCATTTACCATATTCCCTGCATTCACTCTCCTTTCAATATCACTTTCACATGTTCCATCTTTTGCAAATTTAGATCCCAAGTATACAAATTCTTTCACCTCTTCCACTTGTTCCCCATCTATCAAAATATTGCCATTCATCATAGATTCATCTCGTTCAAAAAGCATAACTTTCGTTTTGTTTACATTCACTTTCATTCCTTTCCCTTTCAAAGCTTCATTCATAATATTTAGCATCTCCTGAAGCTCGTTAGCGGATGACGCAAGTATTACTTGATCATCAGCGTAGAGTAAACATTTGATGAGTAATTCATTCATTCTTAACCCATACATACATTCTTTTAAATCTGTCAAACATTTATCCATGAAAAGGTTGAACAGCCATGGTGACGCAACACATCCCTGTCGAACACCTCTTTCGACNTTTACAATATGGGTCCAAGAGAGTCGCTAAGAAACAAATTCAAGGCAGTTAACATAATGACAGTTCACTGCGTATATATATTAGAAAACTTGTTGTATGTACATAAAAACATTGACTCTTTTAATAAAAAGAGTGAATGTACATCATATAACTTACGAAACCAAAACAAACTTGTTATAAATTCTAGTAGGCTGCATAAGATTAACAACTCATTTAAGGGTAACTGTATACGTTTCTATAATAAACTCCCACAAGACGTTCTAAAGATGTCAATTAATAAATTCAAAGTCTTTGTTAAAAGAAAGTTGATAGAAAAATCGTATTATAAGTTGCAAGATTACCTAGACGATAGAAACGCTTGGGAGTGAACAAATTGCTCTAATTTTAATTAAAATATAGTAAACTAATTTGTTATTGTAATGATGATGGTAAAAAAAAAATACCCGACTGAGTTTGTTGTGGGTTCTTCTCGGATCAGGGCGCGAAGGAACCCTCGTAACTTTAGATTTTAAGCCGATCTTGAGTACCGTCATCAGATGTATATTAGAATCAGAGTGTGGAAAAAAAATATAATTTGACGATTCAAAAGTGCTGTAATATGCCTACTTGAATAAAGATATTTTAGATTTTGATTTTGATTTTGATTTTGCAAAGAAATCCGAGAGCAGACCTTAATCGTCCGCTAAATTATCGAAAAGGTTCAGTAATTTAACAATGCAATCTACATCTGCTTTGTTGATTTTTCGAAGGCATTTGACTCTGTGAAATGGCTTAAACTATAGGACACATTATCTAGTGTATCAGCTTATTACGAAAATGGAACTGCATCAGTGAAAACAGATGAAATCTTCTCGTACAGCTTTCACCCAAGCGCTAGAGTCAGACAGGGAAGCATCATTTCGCCGCTTTTTTTTAATATCTACACATATACATATAAACCTTCCTCTTAAATCACTCTATCTATTGCTGATAACTTTATTATAATCCAATATTTTTAATTTATTTTAATTTTAAGACGTTCGGATACGAAGCTGGAACCATCGAATACATTCTGTTCTCTAGGTTTCAGGACAGAATCATTTATAATTCGATTCATTATAATCATTCTAAAACAAGATATTCAGAGAATACATTCATAAGAAGGAGTTTTAAACAGTACAACATGTTATTCTCTTAATTTGACCCATTTCATCTCTCTCTCACAAAATTCAAATTCAATATCAATAATAGTCTACTTCACAAAGATTAATAATTTCAACTTTTCGAAGTAGATTAGTATATTTTGCTTTGCCTGCACTCAATTTTCTCTTTCTCGTGTAATAAATTTGTATTATAGGAAACTGTTTTGGTTGTAAGGTATTATCATATATTTTATTATTTCTGTTCGTTAGTCTCGTTAAAAAAAAGGACAGCTGGACTGATTTGGCTTTTTGGTTTTGAATTATTCGTGGAAGTCCAGGGAAAGTGATTAAAAATGAATTTAAAGAGTGAATGCGAAAGTTGAAAGCGCTTTCGAAGCGCGTTGAAAGGTCCCGGGTTCGATCCCCGGTAGGACGAATTTAGGAAATTGTATTTTCTAATTTGTCCGGGTCTGGACTGGTGGGAGGCTTTGGCCGTGGCTAGTTACCACCCTACCAGCAAAAACGTACCGCCAAACAAAGAGATTTGTGTTCCGGTACAGATTAGCGCGCTTCCATCTAATTCTGTGTTTGTAAACAAAATGTACAATGTAAATGTACTGTTTGTTTGCAAAATAAAAATAAAAAAATAAATCATTATTAAGGTCCTATTATAATGTGGTCGAAAAAAGTTATTGCAAAAACGAGTCCGTATTCCGCGGTATCACTTAATTTTTTTGTTATTTTGTTTGTTATCATCAGGAGACGGTTTGTGTGAATGACAAAAATTACCAAAGTTACGTTGAATATCAGAATTTTAAGTAAACTCACCTACCTTAGTAAGTTTTCCAATGTAACCTCCTTAGTGCCTTTGACAGTATAAACTTTTTTAATTTAACGTAATGACGTTTGACACAATTGTAAGCGTTTGACAAATACGTCTTTCACTCTCATTAAACCCTTCATACAAGTTCGTCGTTTTAGAGTACTCGGGACCTGGCCGATATTTGAAATGTCCTGGATTTGGTCCGGGAACTTTTCCATTCGCTCTTGACTCATAAATCCTTTTTGTCAGTCTGCTTTCATTCATTCTCTCTACATGCCCAAACCATCTAAGCATACCTTTCTCCATTTTAGTCACTACGTTTTCTTTTATACCACAACGTTCTCTTATCACACTATTTCTTACTCTGTCACTCAGTTTTAATCCACTCATGCTTCTCAACGGTCTCATCTCTACCCAACTTTCACTACCATACATAAGTGTACCAACACTCCTAGAGGCACAGCCAGTCTGGCGATTTGAGGCTATTCATTTTGGATTTAGCTAATCAAAACTCCCTGCACATAAGTACTACTGCAAAACATACAATACAAATAGACATTGCAATGCCATTTATTTGTAAAGATGATATACAAAAACAACTTTAAATCCAAAGGCATAACATAAAGTTGAAAATGATTTAAGCGACTTGATTCCAGTTGCACACCCAAGCTTTATCTATCTTATATTTATAAGAGATATCCAGGTATCTATTGACTCATCACGATATCTCTGGAACCATAAGGCGTAGAGACCTGAAATTTGGTAGGAATATCCCTTTTGTCGAGTAGAGATCAGCGAGGAACGGATTTTTACAAAATTCCACCTGCAAGAGGGGTTGCGGGGTGTTAGCTCAAAAAATTAAAATTTTTGAGTTACATATATACTCTATATGCGTGTGTTTTATGTGTTTTTATACTGATTTAATGTATTTTTTATGCATAGTTAAATATATATATAATCATTGGAGAGGAGGAGAAACATATTCAGAGCACTGAAAATAATGACAGTTCACGGCGTACATATATTAGAAAACTTATTGTATCTCCATAAAAATATTGACTCTTTTACTAAAAAAAGTGAATGCACCTCATATAACTTAAGAAATAACAATAAAATTGCTGTTAATTCTAGTAGGTTACATAAAATTGACAAGTCATCCAAGGGTAACTGTATACGTTTACTATAACAAACTCCCAGAAGAAGTTACAAAGATGTCTCTTAGTAAATTTAAATTTTTCATTAAAAGAAAGCTAATTGAGAAAAAATTTTAAATATATATTGTAATGATGATGACATAAAAAAAACGTCGTTCTTTAATGTTATCATCAGTCATTCATGTAAATATTATATGGAAAAAAACGATATTTAAAGATTCATAAGTGCTGTAATAAGCCTACTTGTATAAAGATATTTTGATTATTGATCTCTATATATACTGTAAGTGTGGGAGATTTCATTCTCCTGTGTCTGCAGTTTTCATAAGAAGTATCTATTATAACAACGTACCTTTAGCAATCACCATATGCACCAGAGTTAAGCACAACACTAATTTTAACAACGCCATTTTGTTTTTCACTTTTAGACGCACACTGATATCTGAAACAAGATAATACATATATAAAGTAAAAGCAGCACTTTAAGTAAGTAGCAGCCTATTAACGTCCCACTGCTGGGCACAGGCCTCCTCACTCATATGAGAGAGGGTTTTTTAGAGCATAGACCCTNCGAACCCAGGACCTCATGCCTGTAGTCGAACATGCTAACCACTAGACCAATGAGGCAGTTAGGCGTAACTTAAATGAAAGTAGAATTTTCCGAGTGGAGAGTTAACAAGCTCCTTAATAAGGAGACCTGGCTGCAGTTTGTGCTTTGGACTTGATGCATTGCCGGAAGTTAAGTGTAGAAGATAAGTTTACACCAAGGAGATCAAGCACTACACCTTGGTGCTAGAGTGGCTGCTTCGGAAAACGCAGCGTCCGCAGACCACCAGGTGGACCGATGATATCAGGCGGGTCGCTAGCAGCCGCTGGATACAAGCGACGCAAGATCGGGTCCATTGGAATTCATTAAGAGAGACCTTTGTCCAGCACTGGACGTCTATTGGTTGAGACGACGAAGGAGATCAATACTGTCAGAAGCCCTTATTTAAAATGTCCGGGATTTGGTCCAGGAACATTCTCCTTGGTTTTTTTTATTGCTAACAGATAAGCGCTTGACTGTGATCTCACCTGATGGTAAGTGATGATACAGTCTAAGATGGAAGCGCGCTAATCTGTACCGGAACACAAATCTCTTTGTTTGGTTGTACGTTTTTGCTGGTAGGGTGGTAACTAGCCACGGCCAAAGCCTCCCACCAGTCCAGACTCGGACAAATTAGAAAATACAATTTCCTGAATTCGTCCTACCGGGGATCGAAACCGGGACCTCTGCTAGCAAAGCGAGGCCGTGGTCTTCCCCTTTCAACTTTCGCATTCACTCTTCACTCATAAATCCTTTTTAATCACCTTCCCTGGACTTCCACGAATAATTCAAAACCAAAAAGCCAAATCAGTCCAGCTGTCCTTTTTTTTAGCGAGACTAACGAACAGAAATTGATTTATAATTAATTTAGGGATGATTCTTTTTAATGTTACAAAAAGATGATAAATGTTTTCATGTAAAATGGTTGGCTAGTGCTTCGCGGACCGTGTCGATTCGATTCCCGGGCGAGTCATTATTAATCAAGCTAATTGCTAGGAAGTAACTTCGTATACAATGGAGAAAGATTATAACATGTCGACCATAGATTATATCATGATATTGTTTATAGCCGGTAGCACTTGTAGATCATTTTTTTTTCAGTTCTCTTTTATGCTGAGGCAAAGATCGTATTGCATACGGCTTTACTGTTTTATATTTATAAGAAAGATTTATTTTCCTATTATTTTATATGACTGATAAATTTACATTTCTGGATTTACAACCATTGGCCTTGTTCTGTCTTGACAGACGTTTAAACACTGTCTATTTTGGTGTGGTTAGATAAGCCAATACGGGAATGACAATTACGGAAGCAGGTAGGGTAGCAGAAGTCCAGCCCTGTACGTGCTATGGATCCGGTGGTGTTTCTTCTTTCACGCCTTGTCGTGTACATCACGCCTCATTCCCACAGGGGTAGGCATCTTCTTTCATTCTCATTAAACCTTTCATACAAGTTCGTTGGTTTGGAGTGCTCTTGACCTGGATTTGGTCTAGGAATTTTTCCATTCGCTCTTGACTCATAAATCCTTTTTGTCAGTCTCCTTTCATTCTCTCTATATGCCCAAACCATCTTAGCATACCTTTATCAATTTTAGTCACTACATCTTCTTTTGTTAAAAGATCCTTCCTTGTATATCTCCCTCGCTTCTTTCACTCTCATTAAACCCTGCACACAAGTTCGTCGGTTTAGAGTACTCTTGACCTGGCTGTTATTTAAAATGTCCTGAATTTGGTCCAGGAACGTTCGCCTTGGTCTTCCCCTTCTAACTTTCGCATTCACCCCTTGACTCATAAAACCTTTTTGTCAGTCTCCTTTCATTCATTCTCTCTACATGCCCAAATTAAGCAATTTCAATTTTAGTCACTACATCTTCTTTTATACCACAACCTTCTCTTATAAACTATTTCTTACTTTGTCACTCAGTTTTAATCCACTCATACTTCTCAACGGTCTCATCTCTACCCAACTTTCACTACCATACATAAGTGTACCAATACTCCTACAGGCACAGCCAGTCTGGCCATTTGAGGCTATTCATTTTGGATTTAGCCAATCAAAATTCCCTGCACCTAAGTGCTATTGCAAAACATACAATACAAATAGACATTCCAATGCCATTTATTTGTAAAGATGATATACAAAAACAACCTTAAATCCAAAGGCATAATATAAAGTTGAAGATGATTTAAGCGACTTGATTCCAGTTGCACACCCAAGCTTTATCTATCTTAAATATATAAGAGATATCCAGGTATCTATTGACTCATCACGATATCTCTGGAACCATAAGGCGTAGAGACTTGAAATTTGGTAGGAATATCCCTTTTGTCGAGTAGTGATCAGCGAGGAACGGATTTTTACAAAATTCCACCCGCAAGGGGGGTTGTGGGGGTGTTAAATTTTTGAGTTACTTGTTAAACAATTTGCCTAAATTAATGAAAATGCTACTCAAAGAACATTCCACGCAGACGAAGTCGCAGGTTCCGCTAATATTATATATTGTAACAGCGCACGTCGTCGTCGTTGCTTCAACCGATGGACGTCCACTGCTGGACATAGGTCTTACGTCCACAAGGCCCGGTCTTGTGCTTCCTGGCTCCAATGGCTACCGGCGACCCTCTTTATCTCGTCGGTCCACCTTGTGGAGGGTCTCCTTACACTGCGCCGCCCGGTGCGTGGTCGCCACACCAGCACTGTTGGACTATGTGCCCCGCCCATTGCCACTTCAGGTTCGCGATTCGTAGGGCTATGTCAGTGACTTTGGTTTTGCTACGGATCACCTCATTTCTGATTTGATCGCATAGAGAAACTCCGAGAATAGCCCTCTCCATCGCACGCTGAGTGACTCTGAGCTTTCGAATGAGGCCCATAGTCAGCGACCACGTTTCGGAGCCGTAGGTTCGTCTTCAGGCACGGGGGATATCGGACGAAAGTATCTGGCGTAGTTTCCCGAACGCTGCCCAACCGAGCCGGATTCGAATTGTTGCCGGTTTCTTCTCAGCGGATTCAACTTTTCGAACCGAACGGAAGATTTGTTACCAAAGGCCAGATTACTGAAGTTTCACAGGGGCTTTTCGAGTCTACTTAAATAAAGAGAATTCTTAGAAGAATCTACAAAAAAACAAACAGACCTCGAAACAAAGTTAGCGACTGTGAGAAACTACACACGATTTCAAGGTACAAAAAGAATCAATTACGTCATCATCTCTTGATAAAAAAAACAAGTTGTTTTCGTTTACAACTTCACGTAGATTGTCTTACATATAAGTTGTAATATTACGTAAATAACTCTACCGTAATCCCTAAACCATTGTATCTTATTCATAATAATTGCACATATTTTCTTTAGGATATGACTGCCTCATTGGTCTAGTGGTTAGCATGTTCGACTACAGACATGAGGTCCTGGGTTCGAGTCCCGGGTCGGGCCATTTCGAAATCGATATTGAGTTTTCTATTAAGATTTTCTCAATATTTGCCCGAAGTTGGGAAGTTGGCGGTGTGATTCACCCCCGTGCCTCGGAGAGCACGTTAAGCCGTCGGTCCTGCGCCTGATCTCTCTCC
>JACTOM010000924.1:3104256-3130262 GCA_015832385.1 Elymnias hypermnestra | reverse complement strand
CTTTCTCAATTTTAGTCACTACGTCTTCTTTTATACCACAACGTTCTCTTATCACACTATTTCTTACTCTGTCACTCAGTGTTAATCCACTCATGCTTCCCAACGCTCTCAACTCTACCGCATTTATTTTACTCTTGTGATTCTTCTGCCATACCCATCTTTCACTACCATACGTAAGTGTTGGCACCAACACTCCAGCATGCACTGCCAGTCTAGCCTTTTAAGACATAAGGAGATTAAGTTACTAATAAGTCAATGAGTTATGAAATCATCATTATGGACTCGCTTAAAACACTTTTTTTTACCAGATTCAATAGAATAAGTAAGAGTAAAATACCCTTAATTAAAATTACGTTAAATAGATTACAATAACTCTACATTGGTCTAGTGGACTGCCTCACTGTTCTAGTGGTTAGCATGTTCGACTACAGACATTAGTCCATATAGCCTCCTTAGTAAGAAAGCTATATATATTCGTGGAAGTTAGTTGAGTTCTCAGTTTTCAATCAGCGTTAGCTACCAATTATTGTATTTTAAGTTAGTTGTGTCGGAAAAAGGGCTGCTCTGCGATACAAAGCTTGGTGTATATTTTTTTAATTAAAACTGACGTCTTTTTAATATGTCATAATGTTAATTGCCTCATTGGTCTTGTGGTTAGCATGTACGACTACAAACATGAAGTCCTGGGTTCGAGTCCCGGGTCGGGCCAATTCAAAAATCAATATTGAGTTTTCTAATAAGATTTTCTCAATATTTTCCCAAAGTTTGCGGTGTAATCCACCCCCGTGCCTCGGAGAGCACGTTAAGTCGTCGGTCTTGCCCCTGATCTCTTTCCGGTTGTATCGGATTCCCGTCACATCGGATTATGAGAGTGAAGGAATAGAGAATGCACTTGTGTACTATGCCTGCCAATCAGCAGTGGAGCAGCGTGGTGGCTCTAAAAACCCTTGCTCCTCGGAGTGATGAGGCCTGTGCCCAGCAGTGGGACGTTAATGGGCTGTTACTTACCTTACATTGATGACAAATAAATGTTTTACATTTCTTGAGTATAGTCATTGTAACCATAACTTGCTTGAGTAAGAAGATTAAGTTACATGTAAATAAGTCATTGTTTTTTTTTAAATTAACATTAACCAACTAATTACTAATATCATGGTAATTGTGTACAAATTAATCGAGTAAAATGATTAAGTTATGAATAAGTTATTACGTTACCAAAGTACTATTATAGACTCAATAAGACTAAACTTTAAACAACGTATGCCATTGCTAATGAATTTAATGAAAAATAATCACTTTACCCCTTTTCTTGCAAGAGTTTATGGTGACTTATTATATAATTTATTTAATAAGAAGTTTAAGTTACAAATAAGTTATTGTGTTATCAAATTATCACAATAGACCCAGTTTTTACGTTATCCAAATACTATTTTAGTTTCGATCATAAATTTTAATAAAACTTTTGTCTCTACAAATGAATTTATCTCTATCATCATGACAATTGATCAATTATGAAGATTAAGTCATAATTAAGTTAATATGTTATCAAATTATACCAGGCTCTAAATAAGAACGTATAAAAAATAATCACATTATATTATTATTTGCATATTGCGTACCTATTTGCTTAAGTGATAAGATTAAGTTACGATTAAGTTAATACTTTATCAAATTATCATTGTACATCAATCCCTAAATTACGTTTTATGACCATTTGTATATAATCACTATGATTTTGTGTCTATTCGCTTAAGTAATAACATTAAGTTACAAATAAGTCATAATGTTATCCAATTGTCATTATAACCTAACAATGGACAGTGTTTGATTCACTGTGTTATCAAGTTATCATAAAAAACCCAGTTTTTACGTTATTAAATTCTTACTTTAGTCTCGATCATATATTTTAATAAAATTTTTGTCTTTACAAACAAATTTACTATTACAATCATCAAGTATGAAGATTAAGTTATCATTTAGTGAATATGTTATCGAATTATCATTATATATCAATCTCTAAATGTGTACGTAACGAAAAATAATCACTTTTTATCATTGTTTATATATATACAAAAAAATTATTAAAATTTATGATCGAGACTAAAATAATAATTTGATAACGTAAAAACTGGTTTTTTGTGATAACTTGATAACACAATGAATCAAACACTGTCCATTGTTAGGTTATAATGACAATTGGATAACATTACGACTTATTTGTAACTTAATCTTATTACTTAAGCGAATAGACACAAAATCACAGTGATTATATACAAATAGTCATAAAACGTAATTTAGGGATTGGTGTACAATGATAATTTGAAAAAGTATTAACTTAATTGTAACTTAATCTTATCACTTAAGCAAATAGGTACGCAATATGCAAATAATAATATAATGTGATTATTTTTTATACGTTCTTATTTAGAGACTGGTATAATTTGATAACATATTAACTTAATTATGACTTAATCTTCATAATTGATCAATTGTCATGATGATAGTAATAAATTCGTTTGCAGAGACAAAAGTTTTATTAAAATTAAGTACGTATTTTCTTAAGTAATAAGATTGAGTTACATATATCAATCCATAAATTAGTACACAACGAATAATAATTACTTTTTATGATTATTTGTATATAATCACTGCGATTGTGTGTCTATTCGCTTAAGTAATAAGTTTAAGTTACAAATAAGTCATAATGTTATCCAATTGTCATTGTAACCTAACAAGGGGTAGAGTTTGGTTCATTGTGTTATCAAGTTATCACAAAAAATGAATTTATTACTATAATCATCGAGTGTGAAGATTAAGTTATAATAAAGTTAATATATCAATCTCTAAATAAGTACGTTATGAAAAATAATCACTTTATATCATTGTATGTATATATGCTCTGCAATTCCGTACCTATTTGCCTTCAGTAATAAGATTAAGTTACAATTAAGTTAATATTTTTACAAATTATCATTGTAGGTTATGTTACGATAAAATATCAATCTCTAAATTAATACACAACGAATAATAATTGCTTATTATGACTGTTTGTCATAATAAATACGTCATAATGTTATCGAATTGTCATTGTAACCTAACAAGGGGTAGAATGTGGTTCACTGTGTTATCAAGTTATCACAAAAAAACGAATTTATTACTATATTCATCGAGTGTGAAGATTAAGTTATAATCAAGTTAATATATCATTATATATGAATCTTTAAATAAGTATGACATGAAAACTAATCACTTTATATCACTGTTTGTATACCGGAACTGTAATTGTGTGCCTATTTGCTTAAGTAATAATATTAAGTTACAAATAAGTCAATTGTCATTGTAACCTAACAAGAGGTAGAGTTTGGTTCATTGTGTTATCAAGTTATCACAAAAAAACGAATTTATTACTATATTCATCGAGTGTGAAGATTAAGTTATAATCAAGTTAATATATCAATCTCTAAATAAGTATGTAATGAAAACTAATCACTCTTTATCACTGTTTGTATACAGGAACTGCAACTGTGTGCCTATTTGCTTAAGTAATAATATTAAGTTACAAATAAGTCATAATTGTCATTGTAACCTAACAAGGGGTAGAGTTTGGTTAAAATGGTAAATGTTTTAATGAATTATAGAGTAAATACACTGTTTTCGTTACCACAACGTTACGAGGTGTGTTGTATAAATCACTACACTCCACTGTACTCACCACTGACAGCTGTTTTTAAACAAGATGGCGGAATGTGCGGGAGGAGGGACGCGCGTCGCGTGCGCCTGCGGTCCGACGACTGGTGTGTTGCACGCGTGATAGGAATAAGGCTGTACTCATCTGGCAAAGATCTTAGATTCATAATTTAATAATAATAATTATTTATTTATTTACTAAAAATACAATATCTTAAAATTAGTTTGGTGTATCCATTTTACATTCGTTCCGTAGCTGAACTAGGTGAAACCTGTGCTACAGCTGCCAGTGCCGACTCTCTATGTGTTGTTAAAAGAAGCCCTTATATACGCTGTGTGTTCAAAAAGTATCGCGAATTTGGTGTTTTTTCAAAAATTATTTATTTATTCATGAATATTTATTTTGTCCCCTTCAAAGTAATCCCCATGAGATATGATACACTTGTGCCAACGGTTTTTCCAATCTTCGAAGCACTTCAAAAAATCATTTTTTTTTATCTTGTTCAGCTCCTCCTTCGATGCCGTCTTTATCTCGTCAAGAGAAGAGTAACGTCGTCCTTTCATGGGCCTCTTCAGTTTAGGGAACAAGAAAAAGTCACAGGGGGCCAGATCTGGGGAATACGGTGGCTGCGGCATCATTAGTGTGTTGTTTTTGGCCAAAAAGTCGCGCACAAGCAACGATGTGTGAGCAGGGGCGTTATCGTGGTGCAAAAGCCAATTTTTGTTCTTCCACAAATCCGGGCGTTTCTGGCGGATTGCTTCGCGCAAATTGCGCATAACTTGCAGGTAATATTCCTTATTGACCGTTCTTCCCTGTGGCAAGAACTCATGATGCACCACGCCCCTGCAATCAAAGAAAACTGTCAGCAAAACTTTCACATTCGATCGAACTTGGCGCGCTTTTTTCGGTCTTGGTTCGTGCGGCAGCTTCCATTGAGATGATTGAGCTTTGGTTTCCACGTCATAACCATAAACCCACGATTCGTCACCAGTTATGACCCTCTGGAGCAAATTTGGGTCGTCGCGGACAGAGTTTAACATCTCATTAGCAATGTTCATGCGATGCTGTTTTTGGTCACAATTGAGCAATTTTGGTACGAATTTCGCGGCGACCCGTCTCATGCCCAAATCATTGATAAAAATCGAATGGCACGAGCCAATCGATATGTTTAGGTCCTCAGCAACTTCTCTAACGGTGATTCGACGATTGGCCAATACCATTTTCTCCACTTCATTAATTTTTTCGTCTGTTGTTGAAGTGCTCGGGCGTCCGGCACGCTCTTCGTCGTTCACATCTTCTCGGCCTTCTGAGAACATTTTGTACCACCGATAAACGTTGCTTCGGTCCAAGGTAGCTTCTCCGTATGCCACAGTCAACATTCGGAATGCATCCGCGCACTTAATTTCGTTTTTCACACAAAATTTGATACAGGTTCTTTGATCCATTTTTTTGAATAGGTAAAAATCGAAGACGATCCAAAACACGTGCAAGCAAAGCAGCTGTCAACAATTAAATGAACATTCAAAATGGCCGAGCTTGTCGGCATAAGTGAGAGACATGAGTACCAACATAACGCCACAAAAAATTCGAAAATCGAATATACGTAACCCGCAAAAATTCAAAATTCGCGATACTTTTTGAACACACCTCGTATATGTTGTATTTCAATTTATTATTGCTTTTAAAAAAAATGATAAATATTACTGGGTATATATATGTCGGAGAATAAGAGAGAGAACGGAGAAGCATAAAGCACAGGGGCGTAGGGTTCTCCGCCGACATCGTTATTAATTCGATCCATTATTTGATTTCTTAATCTGTGGGCGTTCGTGGGTAATGTTGGTGCATTCAAACACTTTGTTAATTAACTCGGATTATAATGTTCAATCATTTAATGTTCCCGATATGAATTTACACAAACTCATTAACAATAACAGCTAGGAACGCGACAGTTTCAATAGTTGACTACCCCGGCCGACCGCCGCTCAAGAACTGCCGAGAGACCGGCCAGCGGCTACAGTCTATTACTCTTTTTTGATCCATGTTATATTTAATATAAATTGCAATAAAATACAAAATTAAAATCCAATATCATTACATATAGCACACAATTAACATTAAAAGTAAGTAAGTAAGTAGCATCCCATTAACGTCCCACTGTTGGGCACAGGCCTCCTCCCTCATATGAGAGAGGGTTTTTAGAGCATAAACCCACCACGCTGCTCCACTGCGTATAGGCAGGCATAGAACACAAGTGCATTCTCTATTCCTTCACTCTCATAGTCCCATGTGACGGGAATTCGACACGACCGGAGAGAGATCAGGCGCAGGACCGACGGCTTAACGTGCTCTCCGAGGCACGGGGTGTATGATACTGCCAACTTCCCAACTTCGGGCAAATATTGAGAAAATCTTAATAGAAAACTCAATATCGATTTCGAATTGGCCCCACCCGTGACTCGAACCCAGGACTTCGTGTCTGTAGTCGTACATGCTAATCACAAGACCAATGAGGCAATTAACAGTATGACATATTAAAAAGACATCAATTTTAATTTAAAAATATACACTAAGCTTTGTATCGCAGAGCAGCCCTTTTTCCGACACAACTAACTTAAAATACAATAATTGGTAACTAACGCTGATTAAAAACTGAGAACTCAACTAACTTCCACGAATATATATAGCTTTCTTACTAAGGAGGCTATATGGATTGCCTGACTGTCTTTGGTATCCAGCAACTCCTCTTCATTTCATTTTTCCGGTTTAAATGAGTTTCTCTAGGTTATCTCTGGGTCTTCACCGCAGAAAGCCTTTGAATACCTTTAGATCTCGTATAATGGAACAATTTGTCCTGTGTACATTCCAGGACATACGCAATATTCGCTGCTAGCACGACATTTCAAAATTTCATCTGAATAGCGAAGATTGGAGATCTTGGTGCCACCAATCGTTACCACCAAGTCAAGTAAAGAGTGAATGCGAAAGTCGAAGTCAAGTGTGAATGCGAAAGTTGGAAGGGGAAGACCAAAGCGAACGTTCCTGGACCAAATCAAGGACATTTTAAATAAGGCCCAGGTCAAGAGTACTCTAAACCGATGAACTTGTATGAAAGGTTTAATGAGAATGAAAGAAGCGAAGGAGATATGCAAGGATCGTGGCAAGTGGAAGGATGTTGTCTCTGCCTACCCCGAAGGGAATGAGGCGTGATGCTATGTATGTATGTATGGTGTTGAATAGAATGGGGGCCATGATGCATACCTGGCGCACTCCTCTTTCCAATTTGAATGCGGATTACTTTGTTGATGATGATTTTTACTAAAGCGTTACTGGAATCATTTATATTTTTTATTATGTGGACAAGATGACTAGTTACATCCACCTCGCTTAGAACAACCCATAAATGGCACTAGCTTACACAGTCAAAGGCTTTCCGGGAGTCTAAAAAACACAATAAGTTCAAATTACCCATTGTTAATTAAATACTTCTTTACGAATCCAATTAAATATAAATACAACTTTTTAAAGTCGTTGTTGACGATATTTTGTAATGGAATTGACTTTATTTATTTATTTTACAAAATCCACAGCCCTTTTAAAACAAACATATAATCTAATTAAATTAACTTAAGGCCAATTAAGGATTTTACATTTGTTTATTGGACTAATAAGCGTGGTGTGTGTGTGTATGTGTGTGTGTGTGTATGTGTGTGTGTGTGGAGTCAAATACAAGCTTTAATTTACTTTTATATTGTTTGTTTATTAAAAGCAGCGCGTTGAACTCTAAGCTACGAGATAAAAACTTACTTAGCATTATTAGATTAGATTCAATAATTTGTTTCTTAGAAACGATAAAAACATATTTTAATGTATGTAAACTGACTTTTGAATTGTAAAATTTAAATATTGTTTATTTTTGTGCAATTAATTCATTTTTAAGCCTTAATAAAATTATTAATTTGTTTACATAATAGATTACACATTAAATACTATAATTTTAAATATATATAAACTTAACATTAAACTAAAAGTAAATAAAAACCGTATTATTTATATTATTTCTTAAGTACCATTGATGTTTGTTTATATATTTATAACTACGTAATTTTTAGAATTGTAATACTAAGAAGAACCCACACAAAACTCAGTCGCGTCATCTTTACATTCGTTAATTCGTTCAAGTTAGCTCATTCGCTTCCAAGCTTTTCAACCATCTCAAATATCCTTTAAATTAATTATTTTCTTTGTATAAAGTACAACAAAGCTCTTGCTTGGCGGTACTTCTTTGCTGGTAGATAAATAGCCACGGCCGAAGCCTCCCACCAGAGCAGACTCAGAGAAATTAGAAATTGCAATTTACTTAATTATTGGGGCTTCTTCAAAGTTATTTTATATGATACACGAATATTATAAAGAGGAAAGATTTGTATTTTTGTATGTAACGAATAAACTCAAAAAGTACTGGACCGATTTTCATAATTCTTTTTTCATTAGAAAGCTACATTATCACTGAGTAACATAGACTATATTTAGTACGAGATTACTATAGAAATCTTTAGAAATTCCTATTAAAACCAACCGAAGGTGTAAAAAAATGAGACATAAAATGTCTTTCATCGCATACGCCGTGAAGAGTATTAATGATAGGACAAAAAATGTTCGACAATATTATAGAATATATCAATATCTACAAAAAACTTCGCGAAACCCTATGTCTAACTATTGTAGTTACGTCACTATAACTACTTTTTTACATTTAACAAATTGATAGAAATGCCGATCAAAATCAGACCGTGTTATCCATAACAATTATAAATTTTTATCCAAATAAATAATTTAATATTGAAGACTATCTCAATACCCGATGATTACTTTTTGAATTATTGAAATCGGATATTCCATTCAAAAGATATCATGAAATTAAAATATGCCGGCGGCGGCCGCCACGCAGCGCATCGAGCTTTTTAGAGCTACTTAGTTTTAGTATTAGGAATGACACTTTTTCATAATATTTGTCAATTTATGGTCGTTTTAATTATCATGCTTATAACTTAAATATCTGTACCTATTTATGTCAACACGTGCGAAGCCGGGATGGGCCGCTAGTCTGTAATATTTTTATATGATAATAATATTGACTTTTGATTATTTTTTTTAATGTCTTGTGAACGCGGCGTTATTTTCCGAAGGCAACATTGCGAGAGAGCGTCGAAGGCTGCTTTGACTCAGGCGTTTTTAAGCAAACAGCTTAAGGCCATAATGTCTTATTCTAAAATGAACATTGCCCCATTAAAATAGGGTATATTTTTCATCAAACTGCACGAGATTAACCCACTCTGCAATAAGCGTAGGCACCGAATTCGTAAAGTTTTTAACAATTCTAAATTTAGACTTTTCGTCAGACTTAACATTAAATATTTGTGCAACTTATGCAGATATCCCGTTGAATAAGGTCTAAGTTACAATTCCTTTTTAATGATAAACATATTTTCCTCAATGGGTGGTTTCAAGCGCGACTAAATTACATCCTTACGTCAGGACCGAGTGAAGAAGTAATTAAGTAAGAAGTGTTTCATATTGACCTAGCTGAACCCGCGACTTCGTGTGCGTGGAATGTTTTTTGGGTGGCATATTTTAATTAACACCCCCACAACCCCGCTTGTTGAAGGAATTTCGTAAAATCCGTTCTTAGCTAACCTGTACTCGTCAAAAGGAATATTCCTACTAAATTTCGAGTCTCTACGCCTTATGGTTTTAGAGATATCGTAATGAATCAATTAACACCCCCGCAACCCCTCTTGTTGGAGGGATTTCATAAAATCCGTTCTTAGCTAACCTCTACTCATCAAAAAGAATATTCCTACCAAATTTCGAGTCTCTACGCCTTATGGTTTTAGAGATATCGTAATGAATCAATTAACACCCCCGCAACCCCCCTTGTTGGAGGAATTTCGTAAAATCCGTTCTTAGCTAACCTCTACTCGTCAAAAGGAATATTCCTACCAAATTTCGGGTGTCTACGCCTTATGGTTCCAGAGATATCGTGATGAGTCAATAGATATCTCTTTTATACTCGTATATATAGATATGTATTTCTTTTGCTAGTTATATATAATAAAAGCAGACCCGACAGACTTCGTTCTTCTTCTTCGTTCTGTGAAAAAGATTTGGAATGAGGCAGATTACAGTTTTACGAATGATTTTCGAAATTAAATTACAGCAGTACTAAATATCTATATATTCAATCGATTTTGAACTTTGTGCAGCAGTAATAAAGTGCAAATTGACTCTTTGACGTTAGAAAAACAGCTACATTGCTAAGACAACAGTGAGTACTTGTAATTTATTATGAACTTTAGTCGTTTTTACCCATTTTTTTTAAGTTTCTTTCATAGTATTTCATATAAGGTAAGGTAAGGTAAGTAGCAGCCCATTAACGTCCCACTGCTGGGCACAGGCCTTCTCACTCATATGAGAGACGACACAAGTGTACTCTCTATTCCTTCACTCTCATAGCCCGATGTGACGGTAATTCGACACAACCGGAGAGAGATCGGGCGCAGGACCGACGGCTTAACGTGCTCTCCGAGGCACGGGGGTGGATCACACCGCCGACTTCCCAACTTCGGGCTAATATTGAGAAATTCTTAATAGAAAACTCAATATCCATTTTTTGAATTGGCCCGACCCGGGACTCGAACCGAGTACCTCATGTCTGTAGTCGAACATGCTAACCACTAGACCAATGAGCAGTATTTCACATAAAAGAGCGGAAACTTGAGTATCTCGGCTACGTACGATCAGTACGGGCTTCCCCAACTTATAATGGTGGGCAAAGTTGAAGGTAAAAGGCAGGAATAAAATACAGAGTCCAGCTGTTTCGTCTTGCTAGGATCATAATTGAATTCTAAAAATTGATGGCCGACAATTAAGACAAAAGAAAAAGGCACTTTTAGAAGATTGGCTAACATTTCAGACTCCCAATCGTTCTCTAAGCATTTGGTTCTCAAACCAATGCAAAGAAATTCATTATTACTTAATATTTACTCGATCAAGAGTATACTATTACGAATCATAAGCAATGGAGCTTTATAAATACAACCTGATTCGCGTAATTTCGTTTGCAACTCAGTCAAGCCTCGCCTGAACAGATTTGGTCAGCATAAAAAGGTTATAGTGAGCCAATCTTAAAACATACACTTATGCTGTCGCGGAGTTATTTTTAGAACTTTAGAAAGCGAAACAGTTTTGTAATATATATGTCAGAGGGCAGATGTCTTTGGAACGCTGGCGCCATCTATCGTCGTGGACAGAGTCAATGGTGGCAGTCCAGCGGGAGTCTCTCGGCAGTTGTCGAGTGGCGCTTGACCGGAGCTGTCTACTGTTGGGACTGTCGCGTTTCTAATTATTATTGTTAATGAGTTATTGAACATTATAATTCGAGTTAATTAATAAAGTCTTTGATTGCACCGGCATTACCCACGAACGCCCACAGTATAAGAAATTAATAACGATGTCGGCGGAGAACCCTACGCCCCTGTGCTTTATGCTTCTTCGTTTTCTCTTATTCTCCGACATATATATTTTACTTAGCTATCTTTATACTAATGATATGTTTAAATGGCTATATAATTGAAAACTTCATATCGTGAACGAAGACAGACGACAGTAATATTGAAACCTTGGATGATGGGACGGAAAAAAAATCGATCCTTATTTAAGAAAAAAAAATTTGAAAAAGTTTATTTTAGCATTAATTACTCTATGTTAGCACAGTTAAATGAAATGAAAGTTTCATAAAATATACATTACTAAAACATAACCAGCAATGAAACATAAACTTAAAATCAGCTGGCGCTCGAACGCACGGGTCAACGGCCTGAAAATCACGCGCCCGTTATTGATGTTTTTTTTAATCAGGATCGATTTTTTGCCGTGGCTATCATCCAAGGTATCATTAGTACTATCGTCTGTCTTTGTTTTCGGAAGCGGTCTCGCAACATCTTGTACTCTACATCAGCACTTTTTCAGAATAATTTTTTTTCTATTGCTTCTTCATTCGTCGCTTCAACCGATTGACGTCCACTGCTGGACATAGGTCTCACGAAATGATGCCCACAAGACCCGATCTTGTGCCGCCTGGCTCCAGCGGCTACCGGCGATCCTCCTTATATCGTCGGTCCACCTTGTGGGGGGTCTTCCTACACTGCGTCGTCCAGTGCGGGGTCGCCATTCCAGCACTTTCCGACCCCAACTTCTTCATTACGTTGCTTCTATTAGCCTTAGAATGATGATACGAGTATATTAGCTTTTAGCCTTCCAAAATTAATGGGCTACTGAAAGAATTTCTCAAATTGGAGAAGTAGTTCCTGAGATCAGTGATTATACTACTATTTATCTTACGCTATATTACCTGCGTGTGTTAGACGTTTCTATTGAGAGAACAAATTTGACATGATACGATCATGTCGTAACAAAATATGCATAGAGATTTAACTTCTTCTTCATTGAGTGCCTCTCCGACTAGCGAAGGTTGGAAGAGTGTGTAAAAAGTGGAGAGAGCGCGTAAATATAAATATTTGGGAACTTGGCTGAATGACAACTGGAGCAGCGATCAGGAGCTCGAAGCACTTTTAATAAAACGAGAAAAGTTCTCTGCAATCGCAGTCTTAAGATCCCTTTACGCATTCGACTCCTGCGTTGTTACATCTGGCCCATACTTCTATACGGATGTGAAGCCTGGACAATGACAAAGTAACAAATGTTGAAGTTCTGCGCCGCGTGAATCAGAAGAGTGAACTTTTGCAGACCGTCAAAATAAGAGAAGTTGCGTATCAGGGGCACGAGATACGACACGAGAGATACGAGCTCCTACAACTCATTTTGATGGGAAAAGTAGCCGGGAGAAGAAACGTTGGTCGCAGGAAGAAGTCTTGGCTGAGAAATATCAGAGAGTGGACCGGAATCTCGAGTGCCGCACAATTATTTCGCCTCGCGAAAAATAGAGAGGAATTTGCGAAACTGACTGCCAACCTTCGCTAGTCGGAGATTTAACTAGACAATAGAAAAAACAAAAAATAAATCAGTTGTAAAGTGACCGTTACTAACGGTGCGTAAGTCGCTTCGAAGGTCGTTATTTTGTGATATTTTACAAACCATGAGTGTTTCGCAATTATTTCTTACTTCTTAGAGCACATTAATATATTTGTAAGTCTGTTTTGAAGGCGGTTCTTTTTTGTTAAAATTTCTATTTATTCAATATTCTAATATTAATTCCATTATACATGATTGTTGCGTGACTTTAACTGTTTACACAGCACTGATTTTAGTGTTATTGTGTATATGACTATAGCCTTCCTCGATAAAAAGGCTATTTTAAATTGAAAGTTATTAAAAATCGCACCAGTAGTTCCTAAGTTTAGTGCTTACAACCAAAAAGTCAGATCACACAGCTCTATAAAATAGTATTAGTATGTACGTTGATTTTATTGGAATAAAACCAACTGATCCATTACTTCTTACAAGGATAAGCCGTCAGTTTTATCATTCAACGCGAGAATTTTATGTTACACGTCTATTCTTGAGTTACATCTATTTACGCCCGGTCAGGGTGACCACACGTCGATAAAAGTGAATAAATTATAAATATATATCGCAATAAGTAAGTAGCAGCCCATTAACGTCCCACTACTGGGCACAGGACTCCTCCCTCATATGAGAGAGGGTTTTTAGAGCATAGCCCACGCTGCTCCACTGCGGATTGGCAGGCATAGTACACAAGTCCACTCTCTATTCCATCACTCTCATAGTCCGGTGTGACGGGATTCCGACACGACCACCAACTTCCCAAATTCTGGGAATTGGCCCGAACATGCTAACCACTAGACCAATGAGGCTGTCTAAAATAAAAAAAATGCAACTGTAACATATTGCAATAATGATGAGAAAAGTGGGGACACCTGACTGAGTTTGATCTGGTCTCCTCTGAGAACAGGGCGTGAAGGAACCTTCGTAACTTTAGATTGCAAGTGGTGGTGTCGTAAAGTATGTAAGCAGCTCATTAACCTCCTACTGCTGGACACAGGCCTCCTCACTCTGACACGACCGAAAAGAGAACAGGCGTAGGAACGATGACTTAACGTGCTCTCCGAGGCACGGAGGGAATCTATCTGACAACTTCCCAACTTTGGGCAAATATTGAGAAAATCGTAATAGAAAACTCAATATCTATTTTACAATTGACTCGACCCGGGACTCGAACCCAGGGCCCATGTCTGCGGCCGAATATGCTAACTAATAATGCAAACTAATCCTTATTAATATTCGGTAGATATGAATCTATGATGAATGGCAATATAATGATAGATGGGGAAGAAGTGGAAGAGGTGAAAGAATTTGTATACCTGGGATCTAAATTTACAAAAGATGGAACATGTGAAAGTGATAATGAAAGGAGAGTGAATGCAGGGAATATGGTTAATGGTGCTCTGCACGCCTTTATGAATAGCCAGATGGTGTCTCAAAGGGCTAGACTGGCTGTGCATGCTGGAGTGTTGGTGCCAACACTTTTGTATGGTAGTTAAAGTTGGGTATTGCAGAAGAAGATATAAGAGAACGTTATGGTATAAAAGAAGAAGTAGTGACTAAAATTGAGAAAGGTATGCTTAGATGGTTTGGGCATGTAGAGAGAATGAGTGAAAGGAGACTGACAAAAAGGATTTCTGAGTCAGGAGTGAATGAGAAAGTTGGAAGGGGAAGACCAAGGCGAACGTTCCTGGGCCAGGTAAAGAGTACTCTAAACCGACGAACTTGTATGAAAGATTGAATGAGAATGAAAGAAGCGAAGGAGATATGCAAGGATCGTGGCAAGTGTAAGGATGTGCCTCTGCCTACCCCTATGGGAATGAGGCGTGATGCTATGTATGTATATTATTGAGTAACCAATACACTGCCTCATATTCTGGTTTATCAAGAATATAATTCAAGATACTACTGGACAATGTATATTACTTTAAGGCTGGTTCTACTTTAATGTATCTTTATTTCCTTTTTTATTGCTGACAGATTAGCATTAGACTGTAATCTTACTGAATGATAAGTGACTGAAGAAGATGACTACAATTTGAAGGATAGATGATAAGATTGTGAAGTTCAAGTATGCTCAAAAAGCTTTTAACCGCCGCTAACCTGTCCGTTTGTAACAATTCTACTATCGGTTCTATAAGTGATTCTTTTTGGAAGAAAGCATCAAGAAACTGTTGTAGATCATAGATTTTGTAGTTCACATTATATAACATTTGGATTTAAGATTCAACTGGAATCAAGTCTAAAACAGTTTTATCCTTTAAATATGTCTTTTGCATAACAATGTTTTTGATGTATTTCTTAAAATGATGTGGAAGGAAATCCAAAACCGATTGCGGTATCTTATTAAAGATAGGTATGATCAAACCGTGAAGAATATAAGTGAGATTTAAATCACAAATTACAATCTCTTTTACACATACAGATGTAGAAGCGCTGGATATGTCAATCAACGTTACATGTGCAGAGCTTTCAAGCGAAAACTTGTTATTAATCGTGAAAAAAACGCCTTATTCTATCGGTTAGTGTATACATCTGTGTCTGTCTGTATCTCCAAACCAGTCCCGGTCATTGAACCCGACCAAAAGTCGCTCGGACACTTGAAAATAACACCGTTATAAGAGATCCTGCTTTTGGGAACAACAGGGTTCCGTTGGTTCGATAACAGATGCTTTCGAATTGCTTAAATTACTTTTTGACTACCTATTCTTCGTGGTGATACCCTCGTAGTTCC
Source organism: Elymnias hypermnestra (assembly GCA_015832385.1). NCBI lineage: Eukaryota > Metazoa > Arthropoda > Insecta > Lepidoptera > Nymphalidae > Elymnias > Elymnias hypermnestra. The sequence continues at coordinate 3,114,756 of JACTOM010000924.1, read as the reverse complement.
CGATCTCGAGGGACTATGGGAAGAAATGTAACCCTAGTGAATTTAAAGCTCCAAAGGTTATATGGTTTGAAACTAACAATGGACTTTTTTTATTGGTAATAGGTTAGTGTTTCGAAAAGGGGGCTTCCCCCTCCATCCTGTGCGATGTGTTACAGTCCTTAGCGTAATAAATTCTTTAATCCTTTACCTATCCTATGGTGTAATTGAATTTAAGATGGAGGTGATGGTTAAGTAGCTACAATACCAAATTGTATCCCCCGATTTTGTTATCATTGAATTGCCTGCCTATGGATGTGATTTTAAAGAAGTGTTCACCTCAAGAGAATGTAATTTCTTCATCATCATTAGTCATGTTGACTTAAAGAAGACTCGTGAATTTTAATAAAAATATAGTAAATCTACTTTTAATAGGTATATAGCAAAGGTTTACTATGACAAGTTTGCTATTTATTTGTATCAGGCGTATATTTTTTTGGTAGCATTTCCATTAATTTAGGCAAATTGTTTTACAAATAAGAAACATATACGCACTACCCTCTGAGGGTACAATTTCCATTACGTCAAAAAAAAACAAACTTGATCAAGTTTTATTTACCGTAAAAGTTTTTTTTGATGAGAATGTGTGAGCCCCTACGACAGCTCACATTCGCGAAGATTGCCGATTTAGGATCAAATAAAATGCCACCAGATTCTTAACCCAACGCCCCGTCGTCTACTTGTCACCAGACGAGGATAAATGTCTGCGATCGAACTGTTGTTCAGCAGGAACGTTAACGCCGAATTGGCCTTCTATTACGTCGCGTTTACGACTGGCACGCGGGCACTATTGTGACGAGTAAACGACGTTGGTTGATTCTTTATTTGTAATAAAGTGCATCCTATGATTGGCGTCCTATTATTTGCCAATCACAGGGTTTACATTAATTGCACAAACTTTTTTCTAGGATATAACAATCGTACAAATTAGTATTGAGATTTATATATCAGCATTTGAGCAATAAAAAACAAATTGAACTCATATAAATAAAATTTTTAAAACACGGAGAGAGATTTAATGTTTTTATACAAAATCCTGAATAATAAGATTGATTCACCTTACCTCCTGAGGAATATCACTTTCATATGTCCTCGACTGTGTACACGTATCGAAAAAATATTTAGTATTCCTTTTTGTAAGGTTAATTATGCTAAAAACTCATTTATTATACGTTCTTGTGAAATGTTCAATAACCTAAGTGATATATCAAATGAAAAATATCTTTATACAAGTAGGCATATTACAGCACTTTTGAATCGTCAAATTATATATTTTTTTCCACACTCTGATTTTAATATACGTCTGATGATGGTACTCAAGAACGGCTTAAAATCTAAAGTTACGAGGGTTCCTTCGCGCCCTGATCCGAGAAGAACCCACAACAAACTCAGTCGGGTTTTTTTTATTGTTACCATCATCATTACAATATCATATAAGGTTACTATATTTTAATTTAAATTAGAGCAATTNAATGATGGAAAGTCCTCAGTCAAAAGAAATATTAAATCTTACCTGTTAAGTAAAAAGTAAAAAAAGAAAAAAATGTTGAGATAAGTACACAATAACGCTATGTTTTAGTTGTCAAAACTTTAACTGTGTTAGTTTTAAGTCTATAAGTAAATTGTTTGTTTCCCAAATAAAAATATATATATACGCTATAGTCAACAAGCATTTGCTTTATACGTTTTACTAGTATTTATATATAGACTAAGTTAACAAAAAATATATAATATTCTTCTATACGAAAGCGAAAAATTGTAAGGAATATTGATTCTGAATTAAACAAAATATACTATTTCCTAAACGAAGAGGAAAAGTCGCGAAAAGAATGAATAATATTCCTACCAAATTTCAAGTCTCTACGCTTTATGGTTCAAGAGATATCGTGATGAGTCAATTGATACCTGGATATCTCTTTTATATTAGATATATATTAGAAGTGTCGGAAAACATTAAGTAATTTGAGAGCTGTTTTGGGAAACGCTGCCTAATCTCTTAACGCCTTATTATAATAGCCGAGGCGCCTACATATATAGCTATAGGAGGGGGAGACGCGGGAGCTGCCAAGTGGACACGCGGGGAACACCTACCTTGGCTGACACCGACTCCAAATATAACAATACGAAGAACACTATAAAAGAGCTTATATACTTTTTAGAGCATATTAATATATTTGTAAGTCTGTTTTGAAGGCGGTTCTTTTTTTGTTAAAATTTATATATTTTTTTTTATTTTTAGTGAATCGGCAGTAACCTAACAAATTTGTTTCAATATGTGTACACCTAAAAAGGTTTTGCAATGCAGCAACAAACGTAAGATCATTGCTGTTTGATTACAGACACTTATATTTTCTGCCTTAAACCGCATCCTTACTGTAAGCCGTTGAGGAGATCCATTGATCTTCATATTTAACTACAATTAGCACTTGACAAATATCTGGATAGCCTATAGAAGATTCTGCCGAGTATCGTTCATTTCCTCCTAAGAATTGAAGAGTTCCGTAACTTTGTCCTGGATTTCATCATCAGAACCTAACCAAACTATCACAAAACAACCCTTGAAGTATATCCTTTCTAATAAAAAAAGAATCATAGAAATCGGTTGGGGTGATCTTGAGTTTTTCGTCCATTTGTCGCGCACATGCTTACGCGAATTTAAGACTTACCCGGTTTTCTCATGGATGCCATAATCAGTACTGGTTTTAAAAAAAATGGGACCCTATGACGAGCACCACCTTTTATTTAAAAAAATCATTAAGATCGGTCCATCCAGTCGGGAGATATGAGGTAACAAACATAAAAAAAATACAGGCGAATTGATAACCTCCTCCTTTTTTGAAGTCGTTCAAAAAGTGGTGTAAACCAAAACAAACTACAGTCTTTGAAGTTAAACTTCTGTTGGCGTGTTAGGGAAAAATGATGAGAGTAATTTTATTACGATGCGCACACTGACACAAAAAACCGACACCCTGAAGTTAGTTATAGTCAACATTTTAATTTTTTTAAAAGATTTTTATCTTGTTACGCCAACTATAACTTCTAACGCGTGTTAAGTATACACACTGAACATTAGAAAACTTGTTTTATGTACATAAAAACATTGACTCTTTTAATAAAAAGAGTAAAAACATCATATAACTTACGAAACCAAAACAAACTTGTTATAAATTCTAGTAGGCTGCATAAGATTAACAACTCATTTAAGGGTAACTGTATACGGTTCTATAATAAACTCCCACAATCGTATTATAAGTTGCATGATTACTTAGACGATAGAAACGCCTGGGAGTGAACGAATTGCTCTAATTTGAATTAAAATATAGTAAACTAATATATTATTGTAATGATGATGGTAAAAAAAACAAAATACCTGACTGAGTTTGTTGTAGGCTCTTCTCGGATTAGGGCACGAAGAAACCATCGTAAATTTAGATTTTAAGTTCTGGAGTACCATCATCAGACGTACATTAGAATTAGAGTGTGAAAAGGAAAAAAAAATATTATTTGACGATTCAAAAGTGCTGTAATATATCTACTTGAATAAAGATTTTTTGATTTGATTTGATTTGACACACACTTTTCTTTTCTTCGGAGTGTCTTTAGCTGTTAGCCCTACTGGCTTTTACAGCGTAATCAGGGGGAAGGACTCCCACTTTTCAAGTGCGAGTCCATCTTGAAAAGGCCTCGCTCTCATTGAAACCCCTCTCCAAGGGCATCTTTTGCGAGACCAAGCTTCGCCTTGGAGCAACGTTATCATTAATCATATATCATTTGAGGGGAGGGGGGAGGCTATGATCTGATCAAGAGCATCCCCGAGAACGTGTGTGGAGTCGCTGTATAATGTTTGTGTTAGTGTCGGACCTAGCCTACTTGATAAAGTAGATTGTCGATTGTTATCATCGTGGCCGTCAAAGACATAATAAGGCTTCTCTTCCTACACTAACTACAGTTCGTTCGCGTTAAGAATGCAGTGAGTTAGCGTTGTGAGACGGCCTAGCCCTATACTGTGAATATGACTTTGTAATTTGAAAGTCTTGATTAAATAGAACCCGGCGCTAGAATGATGACTCACTGCATTCTTAACGCGAATGAATTGTATTTCGCGATTTATATTTAGAACTTCGCTTTCATATTGATTTTGTTATAATATATCGTTACTCTTATTTGCATATCAGCGTGCCGTAACGCTGTCTTACGGGCCCTATGCTTTACAGAGTGAACTTATTCAGGGTCGCTGTTAGATAAGGGTCCTCAACCCGAGTACCGTAGATTGACCACACCTGGACTGAAAAACACTTACTCCACAGAGTGGATTTATTTGGGGTCGTTTTTTTATTAAATCAGGGGTACTCAATCAATGACCCGAGGGCTGTAGATTAACCACCCTTGGGCTAAAGAATGCTTACTTTACAGAGTGGGTTATTCAGGGTCGCTGTCAAATCACCTCCTTCTCGCCTCTCGCCTCCTTGTCCTGCGAACGGTCGAAGTGGTCACGTTCGCCTCCCTCAATCGTTTTGCCATCTCAACCCGCGTCATGACATCCCCATGACGTCGCTGTTAGATCAGGGATACTCAACCCGACTGCCCTAAATTGACCACACCTGGGCTAAAGAACACTTAATCCACAGAGTGGATTTATTTAGGGTCGTTGTTTTTTTGATCAGGGGTACTCAATTAATGACCAGAGGGCCGTAGATTGAGCTACCTTGGGATAAAGAATGCTTACTTCACAGAGTTTATTCAGGGTCGCTGTTTTTTTTTAACGCTGGGAAATCCTTGTGGATAACTGGAAGAATCGGGAGGATGTTCCAGGGCATGCCGGACTCATACCGGCTAAATCCCAGCGGTGCTCCTACATCACTCGGAGACGGGGTCACGAGAACGCGACGGACAGACATTCGCAACCCCGCCAGCGATGTGCCTGCTTAGGCCCAACTCAGTCAATGGCCAAAACATACTCCGAAGGTGGATTGCCTGGAGCACCTGGCAAGCCACCGACCACCTCACAAGAACATTCTTTATTGGGCAACGGACCCCGCTTCCGTGACCCAAAGGTCACCATTAAGGAGGGAGACGGCGATCGTGGGCCTCTCGCCTCCTTCTCCTGCGAACGGTCGAAGTGGTCACGTTCGCCTCCCTCAATCGTTTTGCCATCTCAATCCTCGTCATGACATCCCCATGACGTCGCTGTTAGATCAGGGATACTCAACCCGAGTGCCGTAAATTGACCACACCTGGGCTAAAGAACACTTACTTCACAGAGTGGATAAATCCAGGTTCCTTATTTATCATATCAGGGGTAGCCAACCAGTGGCCCGCAGGCATGCAAATACGAGTAACGCTAAATATAATGCAAAAAAGTTGTTTCTGTCTTCAATAAGAAAAGGTTGCCGACCCATGTATTAATTCAGTAGTTTTTGAGTTTATTGTGAACACACAGAGTCGTAGCGGTTACGTAATATGTAAAGATGCTTCCTGAGATGACTTTTAACAGAAATTGTCGTTAAAAGTCATTAATTTCTATTAAGTTTTGTGGTTTATGTGGAAAGACAAACATCCCGAATTCTAATATCCGTACTTAGAATCCAACAATGTATATTTATCACAATAAAATCCAATTACGTAGTGTGAATTACGTTTACTCGGGAACCTGGAGTAATCCCATTTGGAAACTTGGACACTACAAAATTGTACATTATTCCTATTGCAATAAGGTTTAATTTTAAACGCTTGCTTGGGTTCTGTTAACTAGGGTGACACATGTTACTCAATTTTTTGAATTTGAACCTTAACGTAAAGAAATAAGGTTCAATATTACATAAAGGGTTAAGAAAATATCATTGGGTCAAGTACGATAGTGACGCAAATGGAAACAGGATGCTTAGGGATGTGAAATATATAACATCGATAATTTAAAAAAAACATTACATTTTTTTAATTGCTGATGGGTTAGTGGTTCACTGTGATCACATCTGATAGTAAGTGATGATATAGCTTAAGAATAAAGTGCGTTGAGCGGACAAGTGGTAATATATCTCTTATGGTATTACAGAGCGTCGTACCTGAACACAGATATCTTGCTTGGAGTAACGTCTTTGTTGCCAGGGTGTTAACTAGCCACGCCCGAAGGCTTCCACCACTTTAAATTAAACATTTGATTAAATTATTATAAGTACTTTATGGATTAACCTATTCCAGTGGCACTAATGTTACCTGAGGTATTTAAAGTTATCATTCGTTCTGAAATTTTAAGCGCATCATGGTCTAGTAGTTAGATGCGTGGATTCTCTTTTTAACCGACTTCAAAAAATGGAGTAGATTATCAATTCGTCTGTATTTTTTTTATGTTTGGTCCTCATATCTCTCGACTGGGTGGACCGATCTTGATGATCCCATTGGTCCCATTTTTTTAAAATCCAGTTCTGATGATGGCATCCATGAGAAAACCGGATAAGTGTTAAATTTTCATTAAGCATGTGCGCGACAAATGGACGAATAACTAAAGATCACGCCTACCGATTTCGATAATTCTTTCTTATTGGAAAGGATATACTTCAAGGGTTATTTTTTGATAGATTGGTTAGGTTTAGATGATGGATTCCATGTCAAAGTGACGGAACTCTTCAATTCTTAGGAGCAAATGAACGATACTCGACAGAATCTTCTATCCAGATATTTGAGTTGCCTACCGAAACTTCGGTATGGTCAAGTGTTAGTCGTAGTTAAATATGAAGATCAATGGATCTCCTCAACGGCTTATGGTAAGGGTGCGGTGTAAGGCAGAAAATATAAGTGTCTGTAATCAAATAGCAATGAGCTTACGTTTGTTGGTGCATTGGAACACGTTTTTAGGTGTCCACATATTGAGACAAATTTGATAGTTTTTATTTTAACAAAAAAAGAACCGCCTTCAAAACAAACTTACAAATATATTAATATTTGTTTGGAGTTGGTATCAGCCGAGGTGCCTACATATATAGCTACAGGTGGGAGAGACGCGGGAGCTGCCAAGTGAACACGCGGGAACATCTACCTTGGCTGATGCCGATTCCGAATGTAAAAATACGAAACACAATAAAAGAATACGCAATTATTTCTTACTTTTTAGAGCATATTAATATATTTGTAAGTCTGTTTTGAAGGCGGTATTTTTTTTGTTAAAATTTTTATTTATTTTAAAATGATATTTACGTGCATGATTGTTCTGTCCAATCTAAAATTGTACTTTTCGGTGAAGGAGCACATAATGAGTAAATCTCCATATCCCGAGGTATATGGAGCTTGTCAACCTACAGTGGAGCACCATGTAAGTCTATGCTCTAAAAACCTCTCTCCTATGAGTGAGTTAATAGACTGTTACTTACTTTAATCCTTTACTTAAGCAATATTAGATTCAACAACAACGTTGCTTAGCCAGGAAATTTGCACGTCACAATTTTCTTGGTTAAGAAAGAAGTGAACTGTTAAAGAGTCCCAAATTAAGAATAATTTGGAAAACAAATGACTTATTCTCCCCTTGCTAGTTGGGGCTATGGATTCGATTCCAAATTTTTATGAATTTTGATACGATGTTTGGTGAAAAGTGTCAGAGGTACGAATTTTCGCCTATTTATTATTTACTTATTTATTCATTTTATTGTACACCACTCTTACTTAATAAATAGAGTAAAACCTATGATAATGGACAAGCGGAACAAACCCAGTCTTATCGCTTTAAAGCTGTCTCATGTAGACAAACTTAAGAGCGAAGAATGACAGTAAACTAATTGTTTATTCTAATTATTATACCAATAATTATATAGGTTGCACCCTGAGTTAATTTCACCGAGAAAAGAAGTATGACCGAAGATGTGGTTGTGTTAGCTACCTGCGACAAGATGTGTCCCATGTCAGCCCCTATGGGGCGAGCAGGTTGCTTGAGAAAAGCGTCGTACGTTACGTATATAAAAATCAGATATATGGATATGTCTCTCTGTTGGTAATTATTTAACAAAAAGTAATATATATGTCGTTGTCGTCGCTTCAACCGATGGAGGTCCACTGCTGGAGATAGGTCTCATGTAATGACGTCCACAAGGCCCGATCTTGCGCTGCCTGGTACCAGCGGCCACCGGTGACTCTCCTTATATCATCGATCCACCTTGTAGGGGGTTTGCCTACACTGTGTCGACCGGTGCGGGGTCGCCACTCCAGCACCTTCGACCCCCAACGTCTCTCGGTCCTTAGGACTATGTGCCCTGCCCATTGCCACTTCAGGTTCGCGATTCGTAGGACTATGTTAGGGACTTTGGTTCTACAACGGATCTCTTCATTATACGAGTATATATGTCGGAGAATAAGAGAGAACGGAGAAGCATAAAGCACAGGAGCGTAGGGTTCTCCGCCGACATCGTTATTAATTGGATCCATTATTCAACTTCTTATTCTGTGGACATTCGTGGGTAATGTTGGTGCAATCAAACACTTTGTTAATTAACTCGAATTATAATGTTCAATCACTTAATGTTCCCGATATCAATTTACACAAACTCATTAACAATAATAGCTAGGAACGCGACAATTTCAATAGTCGACCACTCTGGCTTACCGCCACTCGAGAACTGCCGAGAGACGCGTCGGACTGCCTCTTATTGACTCTGCCTACGTCGATAGATGGCGCCAGCGTTCTACAGACTATTGCCCTCCGATATATATGTATCTTATAAGTTTATTAATTTTATTGATATAATACAATATGAAAGTGTGTAAATATAAATAAATGTAGTGTTGCCAACAAGTTAACCGTCTCCAGAGACTCAAGAAGGATGTTACGTTATCGACATATTTTAAGGCACATCACTATTACACGGCAATTTTGCAGTTGCAGCCGGTCGATAGAGCCCCAGAGCACTCGAACCATTTATAAAACAAACTACAGGAACTTTATCCCAAGAGAGATTTTACGGAGCAGCCATTTCGGGAATGATAGTATTTCTTATGAATTAATAACTTGGTTAATTAAAATTTCTATCTTGCAAAATTCGCACAGACGGGAATTATTAATGCGAGCTTTGTTTACTCTCAGATGAAATTAGGAAATTAATTTTTATTTAGACCAAAAGTCCTAATCTCTTAGGGTCTTGTTATTAAATAGTCTATCTATCGTAGGACCGCATAAATTAAATGTGAACAGAGATATTAAATATTTTGTTTGTAGCATTGATAACTTCCATCTGATTACGATCAGCTTTGATAAAAACTGGCGGGGGTGGGTTTGTTGTATCTCTTTCGGTAGCATTTTCAATATAAAGCTCCCGGTCGGAATGTTTTAATAATTTATTTTATTTTAATTGTTTGAAATACAAAGATAATTGCAGGTTTAAAAAACACTGTATAATCCTTTCGGGATATAACAAAATATACATACATAGCATCACGCCTCATTCCCATAGAGGTAGGCAGAGACCACGTCCTTCCACTTGCCACGATCCTTGTATATCTCCTTCGCTTCTTTCATTCTCATTAAACCTTTCATATAAGTTCGTCGGTTTAGAGTACTCTTGATCTGGCCATTATTTAAAATGTCCTGGATTTGGTCCAGGAACGTTCGCCTTGGTCTTCCTCTTCCAGCTTACGCATTCACTCTTGAGTCATAAATCCTTTTTGTCAGTCTCCTTTCATTATTTCTCTCTACGTGCCCAAACCATCTAAGGATACCTTTCTCAATATTAGTCACTAGATCTTCTTTTATACCGCAACGTTCTCTTATCATACTATTTCTTACTTTGTCACTCAGCTTCAATCTTCTTCTTCTGCCATACCCAACTTTCACTTCCATACATAAGTGTTGGCACCAACACTCCTGCATGCACAACCAGTCTGGCCCTTTGTGACACCATCTGGCTATTCATAAAGGCGTGCGGGGCACCATTAACCATATTCCCTGCATTCACTCTCCTTTCAATATCACTTTCACATGTTCCATCTTTTGTAAATTTAGATCCCAAGTATACAAATTCTTTTACCTCTTCCACTTGTTCATCATCAATCAAAATATTCATCATAGATTCATCTTTTTCAAAAAGCATGACTTTCGTTTTGTTTACATTCACTTTCAATTCTTTCCCTTTCAAAGCTTCATTCATAATATTTACCATCTCCTCTAGCTCATTAGCGGATGACGCAAGTATTACTTGATCATCGGCGTAGAGTAAACATTTGATGAGTAATTCATTCATTCATTCTTAACCCATACATACTTTCTTTTAAATCTGTCAAACATTTATCCATGAATAGGTTGAACAGCCATGGTGACGCAACACATCCCTGTCGAACACCTCTTTCGACAGGAAACCACTCCGTGTACGCTCCGTTTATTCTGACACAGGCACTAGAACCCTCATAGAGAGACTTCAATGCTTGGATCAGACAACCGCTCACCCCATACGTAGATAACGTTGACCACAGCTCATTCCTCACCACTCG
>JACTOM010000924.1:3083599-3103862 GCA_015832385.1 Elymnias hypermnestra | reverse complement strand
TCGTCGTCGTCGTCGTCGCTTCAACCGATGGACGTCCACTGCTGGACATAGGTCTCACGTAATGACGTCCACAAGGCCCGATCTTGCGCCGCCTGGCTCCAGCGGCTACCGGCGACCCTCTTTATGTCGTCGGTCCACCTTGTGGGGGGTCTCCCTACACTGCGCCGTCCGGTGCGGGGTCGCCACTCCAGCACCTTTGGCCCCCAACGTCCATCGGTCCTTCGGACTATGTGCCCCGCCCATTGCCACTTCAGGTTCGCGATTCGCAGGACTATGTCGGTGACTCTGGTTCTACTACGGATCTCTTCATTTCTGATTCGATCACGTAGAGAAACTCCGAGCATAGCCCTCTCCATCGCACGCTGAGTGACTCTGAGCTTCCGCATGAGGCCCGTAGTCAGCGACCATGTCTCAGAACCGTAGGTCATCACTGGCAACACGCACTGTTCTTAATATATACAAATTACGTGTCACGTTGTTTGTCCGCGATGGACTTCAAAATTACTTAACTGATTTTAATCAAATTTGCGTACCGTGTGTAGTTTGGTCCAACTTAGAAGAGAGATAGAATAGCTTACATCTTAATTTATAGTCGTAATATTATTTTATTGCAAATTATTTGTCTATTACAAAACCTTAGCCACAGCAACGAGTGGTCAGGTGTGCTAGTATTTTATATAGAATTATGTTCAAAAGTACATTAAATCGATAAAAACACACACACGCCTATTTATTCAGGTCGTTGTCTATTATGTCAAACACCAAAGGGGTTATATTTTCAAAAGCACTAATGAGGTTACATTGGATAAGTTTGTATTGTCAAAAGAACTAATGAGGTTACATTGGATAAGTTTGTATTGTCAAAAGCACTAATGAGGTTACATAACATAGTTTATATTATCATAAACACTGAGGAGGTTAGAAAAAGTATTATGGTGGCAAAATTTTAGTTTTTGCTGTAACTATTTTTCATGAGTATATGCTTTGATAAACCGGTGGCCGGTAATTTATATATATATATATCTCGTTAAAACTCGAGATCGATTGGACTGATTTGGCAACTTTTGGTTTTGAATTATTTCTGGAAGTCCAGAGAAGATTTAAAAATTGAGAAAACATGAAAAACATGCTTGGAATTTAGTAAAAACAACATAAATTTAAAAGTGTTGCGGTACGAAGTTAGTCAGGTCAATTTGTTATACTATAATTTATTGATTAGTCTTTGATGATAGATCTCAATAATATTCAAACTTAACCATTAGGTATATTAATTTCTCCATATTCACACGAGATATGAGATGGGACGGGTGATAACGAGGGCAATAACTAGTAATCAACGTAAGTACATATATAGCATCACTCCTCATTCCCATAGGGGTAGGCAGAGACAACATCCTTCCACTTGCCACGATCCTTGCATATCTCCTTCGCTTCCTTCATTCTCATTAAACCTTTCNATCAACTTTTATACCACAACGTTCTAGTGATCAATATATACAATAATTGCTTCGTACCTGAATAGACTGAGTGCGCATATGCAGCTGCAGGCGGTCGATGGAGCCTGACATTTAGCTACATTTTCCACGCCCGGGATAAAGGTCACTAGATATATATAGAAACACTGTATTACTTTAGGATTCAGCTGAAAAATAAGCCCCTTAGTTATATATATATGTCGGAGAATAAGAGAGAACGGAGAAGCATAAAGCACAGGGTTCTCCGCCGACATCGTTATTAATTGCATGCATTATTTAATTCTTATACTGTGGGCGTTCGTGGGTAATGTTGGTGCAATCAAACCCTTTGTTAATTAACTGGAATTATAATGTTCAATCACTTAATGTTCCCGATATCAATTTATACAAACTCATTAACAATAATAGCTAGGAACGCGACAGTTTCAATAGTTGACCACTCCGGCCGACCGCCACTCGAGAACTGCCGAGAGACGGGCTGGACTGCCACTTATTGACTCTGCCCCCACGCCGACACACAGATGGCGCCAGCGTTCCACAGACTATTACACACGGACCAGCGATCCACAGACTCTTGCACTCCGACATATCATTTTATTCCATCGTATCATCCATGTAAAAGGCGTTCGGTATATCAACCAAACCTAATATAGCAGCGTCCATGGTTCGCAACACCTGTTTCACATGAGTCCTGGTTTAATAAAACCACACAATGATAGCTTATTGTAATAAGAACTCGTATACGCTCAGTAAAAAACCAAGGTATTTACTGAGATACCACACTGTCTTGGTCTATTCAACTCAAAATAGAAATACAATGCGACGATTAAGCTTCTTTCTTCCAATTCCCACAAAAATTATGTTAGCTAAATCATTAACTACGCTGACGCAAGCTATCTTGATCTGAACGAGGACCAACTAAATAAACTTGAGAGACTTCATCGTCGCTTCAACCGATGGAGGTCCACTGCTGGACATATGTCTCACGTAATGATGTCCACAAGGCCCGATCCTGCGTCACCTGACTCCAGCGGCTACCGGCGACCCTCTTGGTGTCGTTGGTCCACATTGTTAGGGGTCCCCCAACACTGCGCCGCCCGGTGTGGGATCGCCACTCCAGCACCTTAGAGCCCCAACGTCCATCGATCTGTCGGACTTTGTGCCCCGTCCATATGTCAGTGACTGTGGTTCTGCTACAGATCTCCTTATTTCTGATGTGATCGTATAGAGAAACTCCGAGCATAACCCTCTCCATCTCACGCTGAGTGACTCTAAGCTTTCGTATGAGGCCCATAGTCAGCGACCACGTTTCCGATCCGTAGGTAAGCACTGGCATCACGCACTGTTCGAAGAGCTTTGTCTTCAGGCACTGAGGGATATAGGACGAAAATATCTGCTGTAGTTTCCCGAAAGCTGCCCAACCGAGGTTAATTCGGCGGTTGACCTCCTTCTCGAAATTAGACCGTCTACAATTTCGAGTGGTAAGTTCTCATCGATGATTGGGTGGAGCGGAACATGGATATTTTCGACATAACTTTTGTCTTATCCATGTTTATTTTCAGGATCACCTGTTTACAAACTCTGCTGAGGCCATCAAGCATTGTATTGAGATCTTCCAGAGTCTCTGCCATAATGACCACGCCGTCGGCAAACCGTAGATGAGTGACGTACTCGCCGTTTATGTGAATGCCCAGTTCGTTCCACTCCATAAGCTTGAAGAGTTACAACGCCGTAGTAAACAGTTTCGGGGAGATAACATCTCCCTGTCTCTTCAAGACCTATATATACCGGTGGTCAATTCGGCATCTCTCCAAAGATTTCAACACGGCCCATGTTGCCACCGAATCGAAGGGTTTGTCATAGTTCACGAAAGCCTAGAAAAGTGGCCGATCATACGATTGAGAGATAGCTGTGAGCCGTCGACCAGATGTCACGAGTGTGGTGCCTCGTTACACACTGTCCCCCTCATGATGGCAGAATGTCCCGCCTGGGGACGATACTTATCAATGAACAGGCTTTGAGAGCGGTTACCTCCTTTTTGCGAGACTGTCATATCGCTTACGGAGGCACGACAAAGGCAGTGGGTGAATGCCGCCGAAACACTCCAACCCCGACGAAAATGCAGGAAAGAAGAGTCGGAGGTTCATACAACTCCTCTCCCTGTAGAATATCTGTGAGTCGACTGCAACCGAGGGGCCAGAAAGGAATGCCTTAACCAACCTCTGGCTTGTTGATGGTTGATGGCGTCTTCGCTGGCTTTTAGTGGATAAAGCGAGTTCGTACACTCGCGGAGTCCCACACTCCCAACCCCTAAAAGTCGGGGTGCGTAAATGCATTTCCCAGCGACAAAAAAAATGACCACCTCTTGTACTGTATATTATTAGACACCACTACACCATCCTATTTAAAATTTAAATTTGAACTCCTGGGAGTGCAATACAATAAAGAACTGAGATCAAATGAAATTCTCTTTATTCAAGTAGGCCAAATACAGCACTTTTGAATCGTCAAATATATTTTTTTATTCCATACACTAATTGTAAAGTAAGTCTGATGATGGTGTAAAAGAACGACTTAAAATCTAAAGATACAAAGGTTCCTTCGCGTCCTGTCCTGAGAAGAGCCCACAATAAACTCAGTCGGGTATCTTGTATTTTTTTTTGTTACCATCATCATTACAATATCGTGTTGGTAAGCGCATAACTCAACGGCGCTTGGATTAATTTTGACAATTCTTTTTTTAAATGTGCGATGAAGTCCAAGGATGGTTATTACCAATAATTGCAGGGGAAAACCCTAAAGATAGCCCTTTTCTGTATAAAATACAAACGTTTTCTAACTTAGATATAGAGTCAATTTGATTTATTGCTATTCAATAAAGTTCATAATAAATTACAAGTACTCACTGTTGTCTAAGCAATGTAGGTGTGTTCCTAACGTCGAAGAGTCAAGTTGCACTTTATCACTGCTGCACAAAGCTCACAATCAATTTAATAGTCACAAAATGTAAGAGCTATAGATATTTAGTGCTGCTGTAATTTCATTTTATGACATGCTTTTTGACAGACCCAACTGTGTCGGGTCTGCTAGTTAGTTTAATATATTTCAATTCAAATATGATTTTTTCTATCAACTTTCTTTTAACAAAGACTTTGAATTTATTAATTGACATCTCTAGAATGTCTTGTGGGAGTTTATTATAGCAACTTATACAGACCAGTTTCTCAATTAAAGAAAGAAATCGGTGAATACCGCCTTTATGTACATTTGCTTGTGTAAACTTTTAACATAACATGTATCTTTGTTTCTTTTATCAGTTGATTGGCGGTACGTCTTTTGCTGGTAGGGTTCTCCCATTACTCCAGACTCAGGCAAATTGCGAAGTTAGTACTTGCTCAGTTAAAAACGTTGCCTATTGTTCTTGAAGTGTCCCTGGGTCCACAAACATTTACTGTATAAAAAAATACTGCCTCACTGGTCTAGCGGTTAGCATGTTCGACTACAGACATGAGGTCCTGGGTTCGAGTTCCGGGTCGGGCTAATTCAAAATCGATATTGAGTTTTCTATTAAGATTATCTCAATATTTGCTCGAAGTTGGGAAGTTGGCGGTGTGCTCCACCCCCGTGCCTCGGAGAGCATGAGTACTATGAGGATGACGGAATAGAGAGTGCACTTGTGTACTATGCCTGCCAATCCGCAGTGGAGCAGCGTGGGGGGTCTATGCTCTAATAAACCTCGCGGAGAAAGGAGGCCTGTGCCCAGCAGTGGGACGTTAATGGGCTGCTACTTACTTATTTTACTTTTTACTGTATAAAAACATTGCGAAAATGGACCGTCTTTTTAACGATATTTTTCTAACATTATAATTCCATTGAAGTATCAGCCCATAGAACAAACATGTGGGTAGAATGGGCAAATGAGTATATAAAAACCTTAACAAAACACCCAAGAAAGTTCTCTTAGGTATCATTGAACTGTTGTCACGATTCTGACACAAATAAAAGCGTAAAAGTTAGTATTAGAACTCACTATTATAAGTCTCCTAGTATAACAGCTAGAGTTAAAGCTAATTCCTAACCGTTCAATTGTCCATTCGAACTACCAGTTGTCATGATACCATAGTACTGCCTCAATTCTGGCAATCGGAAATATACGCATCTCTTTCTTTAAAAATCATAATGTGTATTATCTATTTTGCTTCTCCGTGAATGTCGTAATAAAATATGCGTTGAGATAACACCAGACAATAGAACCACAGTTACAAAGTGATCGATACTAACGGTGCGTGTGTCGCGTCGAAAACCGTTGAGGTTTTTTTTTATTTTATAAACTGTGAGTGTTTATTAGTGATTTTGATTATATAAGTGACGTGATTAACGATAAAATGCCTTGTTTTTTTCAGTATCTTACAGTTTACTCTACACCAGAATCTAAATTTATTAAACAAAAGATAACATTGTATAGTTTAACTATTAGCAAACATAAAAATCATAACATTTGGTAGTCTTTCATGGACATTTAAGAGCCGTTCGACCCGCGGGGCAATCGACGCAGCAACGTATATTTAAATATAAAGAGGTGAGTCTGTCTTGAAAGGTAGACATATGTTATTGCGGACTTGTTTCTACAACTTCCTTTCGGATTAGGGACAGTTCTATCAGTGAATGTGGTCTAAACGAAGGCTCTATCACCCACATCTTTTTCAACTGCCCCAAAATTTCCCATTATATCTATGACATCATCCCCCCCAGTTCCTTTTCCTTTAAGTGTTGAGTATTTGTTCCTACGTGCCTTCTCTAATAAACTTGACACTGGCAAGATAATTTGTGCCTAATTGGCACACCTGAAAGCCACTAAACAAAGAAGAAGAAGAGGAATAATTCTGTTATACATGATTGATGTGTAACTTTAACCGTTTACGTAACGCACACAAGAGTTCTCTAAAAGAGTAAATCTTCATTCTGTAGTTCATCTTCGTTCGTTGTATAATATATTTTGCTGTAACTTAGAGTCCGATATTTATAAGTATGCATATAATGTTTGTAGCTATAGCGTATACACATATCTGTCATCTCTAAAAATAGAATTATTTTTGTAATTAATGTAGCCCCTGTGATTGGTAATAAATAAAACGCCAATCATAGGAATCATATTTTAACCAATAAATCGATAACACCCGTCGCTTGCTTGTCACAATAGTGCACGTTTGTCAGTCGTAAAAAACATACATTAGATAGCCACTTTCGGCGAACCGTATTCCTGTTCCTGTTTCCGGGTTTTCTGCAAATAACAGTTAGTTGGTGACAAGTGGGCGGCGGAGCGTTGGAGTGAAGAATCTGGTGGCATTTTCATTTATCCTGAACCGGCAAGTCTTCGCAAGAGTGAGCTAACGAAGGGGCTCACATTCTGGTCCTTCATCGTCGGATCATCGTAAACAATCGGTCGACGTGCTGCGCTGCGTTAGTTCGCCGCATCGTGGTCAACGAGTCTCCGTGGTACGCCGTGTTAGTTCGTCNGAAAGGAGAGTGAATGCAGGGAATATGGTAAATGGTGCTCTGCATGCTTTTATGAATAGCCAGATGGTGTCTCAAAGGGCTAGACTGGCAGTGCATGCTGGAGTGTTGGTGCCAACACTTATGTATGGTAGTGAAAGTTGGGTATGGCAGAAGAATCACAAAAGTAAAATAAATGCGGTAGAGATGAGAGCGTTGAGAAGTATGTGTGGATTAAAACTGAGTGACAAAGTGAGAAATAGTGTGATAAGAGAACGTTGTGGTATAAAAAAAAAAAGTAGTGACCAAAATTGAGAAAGATATGCTTAGATGATTTGGGCATGTAGAGAATGAATGAACTGACTAAAAGGATTAATGACATTTAAATAACGGCCAGGTCAAGAGTACTCTAAACCGACGAACTTGTATGAAAGGTTTAATGAGAATGAAAGAAGCGTAGGAGATATGCAAGGATTGTGGTAAGTGGAAGGATGTTGTCTCTGCCTACCCCCAAGGGAATGAGGCTTGATGCTATGTATGTATGTATGTTGACCTGAAATAAATCAATTTTTATTTATTTATTTATTAATTTTTCATAAACAATGTGATGAGGGTTTACTGTGCGTTTAGAAGCTAGAAAAGCGTTATATAATGACTATAATTTATACTTTACTACTCTAAACAAAAAACACCTCAATGTTTCGTTGGTGTTCGAGTTATTTCTTAGTCATACTGCATTTGTAGTAGGTTTTCCAAAATAGGCTGAAAATATTTTTTGTGTAATATAGGGAATACTATTTTCATTTCATAAAGGAGTAGACCCAGTAAATTAAAAAAGCTGCGAAAGGGTCAAACACTTGCGGTGGTTTTTTACATGAAAGTTTAAAATGTTGGAGTTTTACAATATTCATTTAAATGGAAAAAGAAAACGATCTTGAAAAGGCACCGAAAACATTTTTCATTATCTCAACATTCTCGATATAGCATTTGATATTCTGAGATCCTAATAGAAAACTCAATATTGATTTTTGAATTGGCCCGACCCGGGACTCGAACCCAGGACCTTATGACTGTAGTCGAACATGCTAACCACTAGACCAATGAAGCAGTTCTAGTGTATAAATAAATGATATTGTGGACGGGATTTTTAGTAACTAATGAAATCAAAGGCGGCGGTACTTCACCGTGGACATTTAACGAAGTCTCTAATTGAAGTGCATGCATATTAAGTTCACGAGATTGTCTCTAAGTTGTCTGGTTTCATTTCACGGCAACTTAAGACATTCCATGACCCTGAATTGTCTATTATAATTTATTTTTCACTGGTCCGGAGTATTCTCGAGTGCTGCAGCCCCGTTTGAACAAGTACAGAATTTTTTTTGTATCAATTAGCTTACGAAAATAATAAGTGACGTCTGTTAACGTCCTATAACTCACGTCTAAAATTTTTTAAACTTATGTCTTTAGGAAGCAGGCGTACGTTACTAGATATGGTTATATTTTGGACTCTCCTGACATCTTAGGACGCATCAATTACTTTGCCTCGCTCAGGCAGTCGCTTCTGCAATCAAAAAACTTTCACGTTGCCATTTTGTCGCACGAATGCCGGGCAAACAACGTAATAATGTTTAATCACACTAGCCATTTCACTACGATCAGATAATAGAGTAATTTGAGACAATTGAGTGAAATTTTAAACGTGAAAATTATAGCCCTGAATCACTATTTCTTCCCCGTTATGCCACACAACTGCCTCTTTGGTCTAGTGGTTAGCATGTTCGACTACAGACATGAGGTTCCTGGGTTCGAGTCCGGGTCGGGCCAATTCAAAAATGGATATTGAGTTTTCTATTAAGATTTTTTTATCAATATTTGCCCGAAGTTGGGAAGTTGGCGGTGTGATCCACTCCCGTGTTTCTGATCTCTCTCCGTCACATCGGACTATGAGAGTGAAGGAATAGAGAGTGCACTTGTGGTGTACTATGCCTGCCAATCCGCAGTGGAGCAGCGTGGTGGGTCTATGCACCCATAAGAATGAGGAGGCCTGTGTCCAGCAGTGGGACGTAAATGGGCTGCTACTTACTTGCTTACTATGCCACACGCGTAATTAGCGAATTTGTCATATGACAGTCTAAATTGCGAATAGTATTTAGATTAGATTCGATTTAGATTACATTTAAATTAGATTAAGGTTAGAGTTAGATTAGAGATTTTGATTAGAGATTTATATTGGAGATATTTAGATTGGAGATTTAGATTGAAGATCTATATTGGATATTTAGAATTGAGATTTAGATTAGAGATATTTAGATTGGAGATATTTAGATTGGAGATTTAGATTAGAGATTTAGATTGGAGATATTTAAATTGGAGATTTAGATTGGAGATCTATATTGGATGTTTAGAATTGAGATTTAGATTAGAGATATTTAGATTGGAGATATTTAGATTGGAGATCTAGATTGGAGATTTGGATTCGAGATTTAGATTAGAGATTTAGACTGGAGATTTGGATTGGAGATGAAGATTAAAGATTTAGATTGGAGATAATTAAATTGGAGATTTAGATTGGAGATTTAGATTGAAGATCTATATTGGATATTTAGAATTGAGATTTAGATTAGAGATATTTAGATTGGAGATATTTAGATTGGANGATTTTTTCCCCCATAAAAGCATGCTGAGACCTTGTCAAGAATTTCTTCAAGTTTCAGAAACCCACCGCCACCACCACCCACATTGTCAAAAAATGAAATCCAGATGGAAACTATATCTCGCAGCATTACTCTTTGAAGTCGTTAAAACTGGTAAACCGTCGTACCTCAGGAGTAAACTGGTTTGGAGGCGCGATGAAGTAACCGATAGACTTAGAAGTTTTGGGAATTGGCCAGCATGCCCCCGTCATCACACCGCTGCGTTCAGAGTTAGTTTTAAATAAATAGCCACAAGATGCTGGAACAATATTCCACCACCCATAAAGGATTCCAAAAGTATTCACACATTTAAATATAAACTAAAAGTTTTCTTACTTAACAAACAAATTGAATACGAAAGTTATACGAAAGTTAGTAATTAAGTGGAGTCGTTATTAGCTATAAGTAAAGTGTATTTTATCAAGTAGTTATTGTATTTAGTTTAATTTATTAACTTAGGTAGCTTTATAAACTGTAAATCTGTTTTACTTATTATAGTTATTGCGCTAATCTGTAAGTCTTTATGTATATTAAGTTTTCCTTCTAGTTGTAAAACTGTAGAAGTCTGTGGCCTCACCAGGATTTAGCTGAAAATCAGCGCTGTGCCTTCTTTGCTGGCACAATTGTATATGAATGTACGGAACACAGCTTAGCTAAAATCCCTTACAAATTGTATTGTAATTATTTTCGCTTACATGTATTCTGCTCACAACTGTAAGTAAGTAGCAGCCCATTAACGTCCCACTGCTGGGCACAGGCCTCCTCACTCCAAGGAGCGAGGGTTTTTAGAGCATAGCCCCTCCACGCTGCTCCTCTACGGATTGGCAGGCATAGTACACAAGTGCACTCTCTATTCCTTCACTCTCATACCGATGTGACGGAAAATCCGACACAATCGAAGAGAGATCAGGCACAGGACCGACGGCTTAACGTGCTCTCCGAGGCACGGAGGTGGGTCACACCGCCAACTTCCCAACTTCGGGTAAATATTGAGATAATCCAAATAGAAAACTCAATATTGATTTTTGAATTGACCCAGGGAACCCAGGACCTCATGTCTGTAGTCGAACATGCTATTATGTCTCGTAATTTCGGGTTTTGTTATAAGGACATTCGAATTAACGAAGACAGTAAGTTGGACAACATATTTATTCATGCTTCATGCAGTGGAGCGCCAGGAGGGTTTCGTTAAGATGGTACGACAGGCATCCTACCATGCCGGAGAAAGCTAGCCCAGGGGAATTCAGGGGTTTAACATGGGTGTAGTGTAGTTTGTCTTTAACTTGTCCCGTGACCGGAGAGGCGTTTCGTAAGGCCCTTCCGCATGCCCTTTTAAAATAAACTAAAATGAACTTAAACTAAACCAGACCATTGAGGCAGTTCTAGTGTATAAATAAATGATATTGTGGACGGGGTTTTTAATAACTAATGGAATCAAAGGCGGCGGTACTTCACCGTGGACAGTTAGCGTGGAGTCTCTAATTGAAGATGTTCCAGCTCTAATTAATTATCAAACATCATGATACATGCCGGGCAAACAACGTAATAATGTTTTATCACACTAGCCATTTCACTACGATCAGATAATAGAGTAATTTGAGATAATTGAGTGAAATTCTAAAGGAAACTCCAAGATTTCCACCGTTTGCGATTTTCCTCTTATGTAAACGTGAAAATTATAGCCCTGAATTGCGTCACTATTTGTTCCCCGTTTGAGAACGGTGAGAGTGGGGGCCCACACCGTTCTGTTGCAGACAACCCCGGGAGGAATGTAGCTTACGTGGCCTTAAGCTACATTGCAGTCAGACCACGGGATGTGTATGTCATCGCACAGTGGCGGCACCAGACGAAGGTTCCTACGGACATCCTGGAGCCACCTTACATGTGCCGAGGAGGGCCACCGAGGGGGTTTTAGTGGGTATAATCCTACATAACCTAGCCTTTCCCCCAAGAGGCCGGGTATATTTAGAAGATTTCCCCCCGTGAAAAAAAAAAAAATGCCACACAACTTCCTCATTGGTCTAGTGGTTAGCATGTTCGATTACAGACATGAGGTTCCTGGGTTCGAGTCCCGGGTCGGGCCAATACAAAAATGGATATTGAGTTTTCTATTAAGACTTTCTCAATATTTACCCGAAGTTGAGAGTTGGTGGTGTGATCCACCCCCGTGTTTTGGAGAGCACGTTAAGCCGTCGGTCCTGCGCCTGAACTCTCTCCGTCACACCGGACTATGAGAGTGATGGAATAGAGAGTGCACTTGTGTACTATGCCTGCCAATCCGCAGTGGAACAGCGTGGTGGGTCTATGCTCTAAAACCCCTCTCTCATAAGAGCGAGGAGGCCTGTGCCCAGCAGTGGGACGTTAATGGGCTGCTTCTTACTAACTTGCTTACTATCCCACACGCGTAATTACCGTATTTGTCATATGACAGTCTAAATTGCGAATAGTATTTAGATTAGATTTGATTTAGATTACATTTAAATTAGATTAAGGTTAGAGTTAGATTAGACTTAGATTAGAGATTTAGATTAGAGATTTAGATTGGAGATTTAGATTGGAGATCTAGATAGGAGATTTGGATTCGAGATTTAGATTAGAGATTTATACTGGATATATTTGGATTGGAGATTCAGATTGGAGATTTAGATTGGAGATCTATATTGGAGATTTAGATTAGAGATTTAGATTAGAGATATTTAGATTGGAGATATTTAGATTGGAGATTTAGATTAGAGATTTAGATGGGAGATTTAGATGGGAAATTTAGAGTGGAGATTTAGATGGGATATATTTAGATTGGAGATTTAGATTGGAGATTTGGATTAGAGATTTAGATCAGAGATTTAGATTAGAAATTTAAATTAGAGATTTAGATTAGATTTAGATTACATTTAGATTAGATTAGATTTAGATAATATTATATATCTCATTATAAGATTAGATTATATCTCTAAGAGCTTATATCCCTAAATAGACAAAAGCTTCCATGAGTTGCATGGTTTGAGTTTTTCCGACACGTCCGTTAACTATCGTTGCATTTCAACAAATTTATACAATACGAGGAGAGATCAAAAAGTAGCGAGAATGCGATAGTCTCCGAGTCTCTCTACACACCGAGTCTAGTAATTTTCCAAGGCCTCAAACTCTTGAAAAAGAAGGTTTTATCTTGGTGCTGCAATAAAACTCTGCGGCATCCATCACCTCGTTATCGTCTTCGTACCTATTTCCCCTTAAGTATTCTTTCGATTTCGACAACAGATAAAAATCGCTAGGCACCAGATCTGGTGAATTAGGGAGGTGGTTTACCAATTCGTAGCCGACTTGCTAAATCTTGAGGCCGACTGAAAATATTTAGATTGCTGTTTTGTCTCAGGATCAAAATGATAGACCCATGTTTCCTCCATAGTTACGAAACGAGTCAATACAGTTTCCAGGATCTTGTAACTTGTCCAAAAATATCTTCGAAATGTCTAGTCGATTTTGTTTCTGACTGTCGATTAACATCAATGGGATTTTCTCGACTTTCGCAACATTTTCTTGGTCGGTGACGTCGATGGACGGCCGCAGCGATGTTCGTCTTCCGTCCTCTCCACTCGAGATTGAGAAGCCCACCTTGCGACAGTAGACATACGGCAGAAAAGACTCTCCTAACGTTGCTTTCAAATCGCAATGAATCTCTTGCGTAGTTAACTTTTCTCCATTTTAGAGGACACGAAGCAAACTGATTGTTTTAAACTTAAATTTTCGTGTTTTATGGACATATTGACTATTCCAACGGGTGATTCTGTCCCTGACAGCTTGACACAACCGCTTACAGCAGTTACGTCGTGACCACGATCCAAAATGTCGAAATATCGACAATGACACCATGGTTTTAGAGTCGATCACTAATTTGTACATATATACATGGCATCACGCCTCATTCCCATAGGGGTAGACAGAGACAAGATCCTTCCACTTGCCACGATCCTTGCATATCTCTTTCGCTTC
This sequence comes from Elymnias hypermnestra, assembly GCA_015832385.1. Taxonomy (NCBI): domain Eukaryota; kingdom Metazoa; phylum Arthropoda; class Insecta; order Lepidoptera; family Nymphalidae; genus Elymnias; species Elymnias hypermnestra. Next base: position 3,090,211 of record JACTOM010000924.1, on the reverse strand, counting down.
TTTCATTCTCTTTAAACCTTTCATACAAGTTCTTCGGTTTAGAGTACTCTTGACCTGTCCCAGGAACGTTCGCCTTGGTCTTCCCCTTCCAACTTTCGCATTCACTCTTGACTCATAAATCCTTTTTGTCAGTCTCCTTTCATTCATTCTCTCTACATGCCCAAACCATCTAAGCATACCTTTCTCAATTTTAGTCACTACGTCTTCTTTTATACCACAACGTTCTCTTATCACACTATATACTAATTTGTAAGTTAAGTAATACATATTCTCAAATTTTTCATTCAACAATCTAAAACGTCGCTAGGCGATTGTTTCTTCATTCTCCTGTGCTACATTTCTATACCAAACGCCCCACTCAAAAAATAATAAGTCCACCAATCACAGTCGTCGTGATAATGACGACTTACCAGAAGTTTTGATTAAATTTGAAAATTTAAACCGAAATAGCGTTAAACCGGATGTAGCACATGTCAACGTTTTACAGATATAATTACAAATACCTTAGCATAATAAACAAATATGGTAATTTAATAGCAATCCACAAATAAAGTAATAATGATCGCTAACAATGGGTTTATACAAAGTTCTAGCCGTTTACTTGCCTAGGTTAATATAGACGGGAGTTTTTTACAGTCATCCATTCATTGTTTCAATGGAATTAATAAACTTGGCGGTAGTTCACGGCGACATTTAGCTTAGAGGCTCTAATAGATGATCAAACATCACAATACAAGCCGGGTAAACAACTCTGCAATGAGTAATATTAGACTAGTCATTGTTTTACTACATTACATAATATTACACGTGTTTTTCTTTGCAATATAAACAAAGTTCTAAAATTTGTGTCATGATTACGGTTTCACTCATGACGCAATTGATCGATATTAGAATTTAAAACTTTTATCAATTTATTTAGATTCAAACAGCTCCCATGCAAAGATTGTTTTTATATTTGTTGTATCTATTATTATATTTGTAAGATTATTATATTTTAATATTATTTTTGTGATTTGGTTTTTATTTTAAGAACGAATTTAATAAAATACCTTTTTGACTTAAATCTTTCGGTTACGTTCGGCCCTTTCGTTATTTATTTATCATAATCGTCGATGCAATTACAATAAAGTTGATTTAGCAAGATCTTAAATAAATAATAAATTTACTGTGGTGAAACGACGGCCTCGCTGGCGCAGTGGTGCGAGTATTCGCTTTGCTAGCGGAGGTCCCGGGTTCGATCCCCGGTAGGACGAATTTAGGAAATTGTATTTTCTAATTTGTCTGAGTCTGGACTGGTGGGAGGCTTCGGCCGTNCATCTTAGACTGATCATCACTTAGCATCAGGTGAGATCACAGTCAAGCGCTAATCTGTCACCAATATAAAAAAAGAAATATTTGATATAGTGCGTTAAATAAGTTAAAATATGTTTGCATCATGTTATTAGTTTTTGTATTGACTAAGTTAAGCAGCGAATGATGACGTGGCGTTAGGAGCTTGTTCGTAGAGTACGACAGTTGTAGTTTTGATATTTAGTGTACTAGTGGAACGTTATAAAAGTATTAATATATTGAGTTTAATGTTGAATAGAAATGTTTATATAAATCAGGATTAATAGAATTATATTTATGAAGACAAGAATGTGTTATTAATTTAAACATTATGCTTTGATCTTTGTCATTATATTGGTGGAACTTTTACGTGTGTTACTTCTGGCTCAATGCTATTCCGGAAATTGTTTTGCAACTTCCGTTTGAAGTTGCTGTCTTAACGTAGCCTGTGATTGGTAGAGTGATTATTTTCGAGTGGAGAGTTTTACAAGGAGGGATAATTTTTAGTAGCACATTCTGTTTGTGGCAGGAGAAAAGTAAAGTCTGAGATATAACAATACCTACTCAAGTGTTGTGTTTCGATGTTTATTTAAAGAACGAATTTAATGCAATACCTTTTTAGTTTTCGGTTACGTTGGCCACTTTCGTTACACAACTGGAAAGTATTTAAATACCCTGGTGAAATATTTGTTTAAGTTCGTTAATAGAATGTATAACAAGTTAAAATATGTTTGCGTCATGGTATTAGTTGTTGTATTGACTAATTTTAACGATTATTCGTAGAGTACGACAATCGCAGTTTAGATATTAAGTGTACTAGTGGAGCCTTATAAAAGTATTAATGTATTGGGTTTAATGTTTAATAGAAATAATTTTAACATTATGCTTTGATCTCTGTTATTATATTGGTGGAACGTTTATGTGTACCACTTCCTGTTCAATGTTATTCCGGAAATTGTTTTGCAACTTCCGCTTGAAGTTGTTGTCTTAACGTAGCCTGTGATATGTGGAGTGATTATTTTCGATCGGGGAGTTTTAGAGGGAGGGATAATCGTTAGTAGCACAATCTATTTATGGCAGGATAAAAGTAATGTGTGAGATATAATAATACCTAAAGCGATGTAGGTCACTAGTGAAGCGACGTGGTGGTCGCTGGTGAGGTAATATGAATAAGACTACACCAATAAAGCACTTTCACTTTTATTTTTGAGCCAGAAGGATTGTACTGAAAGGGATTGGATGATGGTTACGTTATTCTGGTTGCAAGGATAGAGGAGACACTATTATAAATATTACGTTTACAAATATATAAGTAGCAACGCGTATTTACCGAGACAACAAATATTTGTTGTCTCGGTAAATACGCGTGATTTCGAGACGTGGTTGCTTTAACTACCTGGGACAGGGTCTGAGGGTACGCAGTCCCTTACCACTTGAGATGGTAACGGCGCTTACGCCCTGCTACGTATATAAAAATGAGATGTACGGATCTGTCCGTTCGTTGATAATTAGTTTTACAATATTTATGGTATTCTATTTATATAATACAATATTTCTCAGCAAAACAAGGTATCTTTTTAGAAAGATTTTTTAGATTTTGACATATCGCTTAAAACAACGAAACTATCCATTGGCTGTAACGAGCAATCGTTTACTTATTCCTGGAAAAAACGAGACTCAGTTTAAAAATACAGACTAAAAAGACCAATTACTTTAAAAATTTGTAAACCGTTTTTTAGACTAGCAAACATAATTTTTACATCTTTTTTCTAAAGATCACTTTAGAACTTGGCTTCCTATTGCCTTAATTAATCATTCAACTCACTTCTAAGTTATTTTATTTCTAGTAATTATCTATTTATTGAGTTAAAGCCGTTTTTAAGCAAATGTAGTTTAGAGTAAATATATCACAATTGTTTATGCGTAATTGTTTTCGTGACCTAAAAAAAGTTAAGAACCACTGTCTTAGAAGCATATGTTTTAAAACCTATGATTGGATCCTAAAAATAAACACCTAAAGCTACAAAAAAGCTTGAAGTATACAGAAACTATATTAAATATCCTATTAAATAAACTATAATAAAAATTAGGGATCTCTAGATCTCTTTTAAGGGATGAGGTGTCCTTTGTGTACTAGTTTTAATTTTTATTTCTAAGTTAGTTTAAATGGTGCATAAATAAATAAATAATATATAGAAGATACATGTTAACAGTTAACAGTAAAATACACATATTCTATATACAAAGCCTTTCCAGGGAGAGTGTGAGAGAGAGAAATAAACAAACCGAAATAAATTTGTACAACTTTTTATTAACGTAAAAACCTTTGCATGTTCTAACACAATATAAAAACAACAACTTTTTTTTAAATACAGCCCTTCTTTGCTAGTGATGTAACCGAATAGTTAAACGTTCCGTTTAGAATTAAAGTCCTGAACGTTCTATTGGCTAGTGATGTAACGCAATATTATAAAATTATCAAAAAATAAACAAGTCCTTTGCTAGTAATGTACTAAATAATTTAAAATACTTTCCGAAATTTAACTAAAAGTTAACGTATAATGTTTAAGGATTTCATTAATTTAGTTTTATTTAAAAGTCCCATCAGTTCATTCTTATTAAAATATTTAAACGATATGCACGATATAAATCCATCAGAACGGTCTTAGCCAAAAAATGGTGGAGGGGGTGGTGGTGGCAATGGTCGGTAGAAGAACGGTGGTGGTGCTGGTCTTACAACCGCCACTCCCACTATTGGGGGTGGGAACCCAATTGGACGATACCAACAGGTGATTACCTGAAGAAGAAGATAATAACGATATAATCGCAGAAACCAAATAGTCTTTACAATATTCTCTTATTGCTGACAGGTTAATAAAAAGTAAGTAAGTAGCAGCCCACTAACGTCCCACTGCTGGGCACAGGCCTCGCTCATATGAGAGAGGGTTTTTAGAGCATAGACCCACCACGCTGCTCCACTGCGGATTGGCAGGCATAGTACACAAGTGCACTCTCTATTCCTTCACTCTCATAGTCCGATGTGACGAAAAGAGATCAGGCGCAGGACCGACGGCTTAACGTGCTCTCCGAGGCGCGGGGGTGGATCACACCGCCAACTTCCCAACTTCGGGCAAATATTGAGAAAATCTAAATAGAAAACTTAATATCCATTTTTGAATTGGCCCGACCCGGGGCTCGACCCAGGACCTCATGTCGGTAGTCGAACATGCTAACCACTAGACCAATGAGGCAGTCAGTGCTTAACTTTAATCACGCCTTATAGTAAGTGATGACACAGTCTAAGATAGAAGCGGCTAAACTCAAAAGAAGTGATTTACGTTTTATGGTTTCTACACGGTATCGCATCGGAACACGACTTTCCAGCTAAAGTGGTAACCAGCCATGGTCGAAGCCTCCCACAAATCCAGACTCAGGTAAATTAGAACATGCATTTTCCTGAATGTACCCTGACGTCGATAGGCCGTCTATCTTAAGCATATTATCTTCCTATTACACTCTTTCATTTGTATTGCAGAAGAAGTTGCGTGGATCAGTTAGTATAACATACGATTTCTCTAAAACTATGTGTCCAATGGATTTCTTTGAGGCCTGTGATTAAATTAAATAAAAAGAATGATATTTATCTATATATAATAAAGAGATATCCAGGTATCTATTGACTCATCACGATGTCTCTGGAATCATAAGGCTTAGAGACTTGAAATTTGGTGGGAATAGTCCTTTTGTCGAGTAGTGGTCAGCTAAGAACGGATATTACGAAATTGATTGAAATATGGTACAGCGATAATCTAGACCCAGAAAAAGGACTATAAGCTCTTTGCAGTAATACAATAAGTATTTATACGTATGTTAAAATGCTACACATTAAAACCAATGAAAAAAACATTCAACGCAGACGAAGTCGCGGCTTCAGCTTGTTTTATATAAATACAATTCTTAATACTTATAAAATAATTGCTACAACAAATTTTTTTGTCGATAAAAGGGCTATACAACACTAAAATAATGTTTGAACTCGATTTATGCGTTCCCGAGAATATCTCCTTTAAATTAACAAAGTTTCCAGCTTTATATTATAGATAAATAGATATAGATATTAAAAAAATACTCACTTGAACGTAAACAGCTAAGACGAAGATCAAAATGAGTGTTTTGCATAAACCCATGTTGAAAATATGTATTACGTGTGGTGCTTTTAATACGCAACAGATAAATACAAATTGTCTCAGACAAACCCCTTTTTATATATCTATTATGAAGGCTTATGATTCGCAACATATTTAAACGAAAACCTTCTTTATTTCTAATGAAATATAGTTCAAAATAAAATGTACCCAACGTAACATCGTATATAATATACCGTGTTTGTTTAAACTAATATGTAAAAAACGACCGCAAGACGTTAACCTTTTTTACAGGTTTTTTTTGGACTTTTTGGAAATGGGGAATTCCGGTATTTGCAAATGAAAAGAGGACAGTTTTCGTCAAAATCCTTATCATTATTAATCTACCTGAATACTTTACAAAGCTAATTCTGAGGACTTAAACTGTCTGCATACCAAATTTCATTTATATCGATTGAGTAGTTTTGTCCTGAAATCGCGACAAACAGAGTGACTTTTGCATTTATCATAGAAAGAAAGAAAAAGACCTTCATTCTGCATTTAACAGGTATGAGAAATACAAACTAAAACAATAATAAAAGATTTAAAAGAGAGCAATAAAATTAAACAAAAACTATACACACTCTCACTCACACACATCCACGCACACACCCACACACACACACAAGTGAAATCCTTAATTGGCCTGAAGTTAATTTAATTAGATTATATGTTAGTTTTAAAAGGGCTGTGGATTTTGTAAAATAAATAAATAAATAAAACAAACTTAAAAATGTAGAAAAAGTCTGCAGCTCAGCATGGCGCAACTGAGATGCTTTTATGTATGTATCCAAATAAATAAATATTATATCAGTAACATTAAAGTAATAATATGTGTAATGTCCACTGCGACCTCGTTCAATATTAGTAATATATATATACTGTAAACTACACTGATATCGGCTCGCAGCAAGCGCCCGCGTCTTCGCCCCGCGGCGGTCGGTTAGCCAATGCCTCTCCGCCCCGCTACCCGCGCGTGCGCTTCTCGAGACGACAGAGTTATCCCAGAACATAATACACTACATCCCTCCCTTATTATAATTTGTATATTATACATAACAAACAAATATCATGTTTATGATCGGCGATCAGATCAACG
>JACTOM010000924.1:3062248-3080761 GCA_015832385.1 Elymnias hypermnestra | reverse complement strand
TTATCGCAGGGAATTTATAGATACTTAAAACATGAACAAAAGAATACTTACGCAACTCAGATCAGATAAGCTAGTACCTACATATTTAGTTTAAATTTTCCAAATATTTAGTCTAAATTCCAAATTGATGTAGGTACGAACGAGTAAATATATATAAACAAGTAATTAATACGGTGGATCATTTTATTAAATTGCCTAAATTGATTAACGAAACTCGAGAAAACATGTGACTAATTTTATTTGGTATTAACTTTGAGGTTATTTACTTCCTTTAACATCTATACCATGTACCTCATAAGCACTGAGCTTCGAACTCAAGTATGTAGGTAGTTTATAGGTTATCCACCCATCGGCTAAATATTTTGTCCATGTATTGTTTTCCTCCCTTTTGTTTTTAAATGTAAAACTACTCACCGTTTATCTCGTCGCCACATGTAATTTCCACTGCGACCTCGTTCAATATTAGTAATATATATATACTGTAAACTACACTGATATCGGCTCGCAGCAAGCGCCCGCGTCTTCGCCCCGCGGCGGTCGGTTAGCCAATGCCTCTCCGCCCCGCTACCCGCGCGTGCGCTTCTCGAGACGACAGAGTTATCCCAGAACATAATACACTACAATATGCATAGAACTTATTATAGAAATACCAATTTACACTAATATTATAAAGAGGAAAGATTTGTATTTTTGTATGTAACGAATAAACTCAAGAAGTACTGGACCGATTTTAATAATTCTTTTTTCATTAGGAAGCTACATTATCACTGAGTTACATAGGCTATATTTAGTAATAGTTTACTATAGAAATCTTGAGAAATTCCCATTAAAACCAACCGAAGGTGTAAAAAAATTAGCCATAAAATGTCTTTCATCGCATACGCTGTGAAGAGTATTAATGATAGGACAAAAAAATGTTTGATAATATTATAGAATATATCAATATCTACAAAAAACTTCACGAGACCATATGTCTAACTATTGTAGTTACTTCACTATGACTACTTTTTTACATTTAACAAATTGATAAAAATGCCGATCAAAATCATACCGTGTTATCCATACCATTTATAAATTTTTATCCAAATAAATAATTTTATATTGAAGACTGTCTCAATACTTGATGATTACTTTTTGAATTATTGAAATCGGATATTCCATTCAAAAGATATCATGAAATTAAAATAATAATGCATTCCGGCGGCGGCCGCCACGCAGAGCATCGAGTAACTAACTCGACGAGAGAGGGGCAGTGCGGGACAAGGGGGTGCACCATTATGAACTAGGTTACTTTACGCAGTGGACGCAAACGATAATGAATATTTCGAGTCTTTTTAACACATTTTTATGCTACTCTTAAAAAGTCCTTTTCAGAGCTACTTAGTCTTAGTATTAGGAATCACACTTTTTCGTAATATTTGTCAATTCATCGTCGTTTTAATTATCATGCTTATAACTTAAATATCTGTACCTATTTATGTCTACACGTGCGAAGCCGGGACGGGCCGTTAGTTATTAATATAAGTGCATAAGATAAAAATATAAGTTAATTATTATATTAAATATTATTAGCTGTTAGCACCGACACTACAGGAATATTTTGCTACCAAATTTTCCATTTCCCTTTGCTTATTGTAAAGAAAGGTTTTTAGGTTATTTTTAAACAAGTTTTTAGTTTTTAGATTTTTAAACGGAGGTGGAATATTATCCCAACATTTGGTAGCAGAGTGTTTGAAAGAGCCCCTGAAAGCAGCAGTGCGATGAGTGGGCATACTTAGTCTGTCGCAATTTCTCAAACGATCTGACCATTGCAATTTATTAAAAAGATATACGAGGTGTGTTCAAAAAGTATCGCGAATTTTGAATTTTCGCGGGTGACGTATATTCGAATTTCGAATTTTTTGTGGCGTTATGTTGGTACTCATGTCTCTCACTTATGCCGACAAGCTCGGCCATTTTGAATGTTCATTTAATTGTTGACAGCTGCTTTGCTTGCACGTGTTTTGGATCGTCTTCGATTTTTACCTATTCAAAAAAATGGATCAAAGAACCTGTATCAAATTTTGTGTGAAAAACGATTCCCATAATTTATCACAGCATAAAGTAGGACTGCAAGATGGAGTTTCCTCCTCAGTCTCATTTTTAAAAGTTTGCTATCGTTTAGGTAAGGTGTTACATGATTGAGTGGTCCAATATCAAAACAATAACCCGCATGCCTTTTGGACACGTTGAATGATCCTTGGCCCAATTATAATATCAGTATAATTTAATTTAGAAAGAACTAATGACAAAGACAATTACGAACTGTCATTGCTACGTGACTTTCAAACCTTAGCTGGGTACCAACTAGATTTAAAAGAAAGTATGTATGGGTCAAGAATGAATGAATTACTCATCAAATGTTTACTCTACGCTGTTGATCAAGTAATACTTGCATCATCTGCTAATGAGTTACAGGAGATGGTAAATATTATGAATGAAGCTTTGAAAGGGAAAGAATTGAAAGTGAATGTTAACAAAACGAAAGTTATGCTTTTTGAAGGAGATGAATCTATGATGAATGGCAATATTTTGATAGATGGGGAACAAGTGGAAGAGGTGAAAGAATTTGTATACTTGCTATTTAAATTTACAAAAGATGGAACATGTGAAAGTGATATTGAAGGGGGTAAATGCAGGGAACAAGGTAAATGGTGTTCTGCACGCCTTTATGAATAACCAGATGGTGTCTCAAAGGGCTAGACTGGCTGTGCATTCAGGAGTGTTGGTGCCAACATACGATTTCTCTAAAACTATGTGCCCAATGGATGTATAGTATGATATGTATAGTAGATATGTATAGTAGTGAAAGTTCGGTATGGCAGAAGAAGAAGATTGAAACTGAGTGAGAAAGAGTGTAATAAGAGAACGTTGTGGTAAAAAAGAAGACGTAGTGACTGCTTAGATGGTTTGGGCATATAGAGAGAATGAATGAAAGGAGACTGACAAAAAGGATTTATGAGTCAAGAGTGAATGCGAAAGTTGGAAGGGGAAGACCGAGGCGAACGTTCCTGGAGCAAACCCAGGACATTTTAAATAAGGGACAGGTCAAGAGTACTCTAAACCGACGAACTTGTATGACAGGTTTAATGAGAATGAAAGAAGCGAAGGAGATTTGCAAGGATCGTGGCAAGTGGAAGGACGTGGTCTCTGCCTAATCTGAAGGAAATGAGGCGTGATGCTATGTATGTAACCTAGAGCAACTTAGAGCACTGCCTAGTCACATTAGAAATAATTGTTATTTTACACCCTTGAGGGTAAATATTTTACAAAATTCCTATAAAATAAGTTTCAGGCGTCTATCTCTAAAAATGGCGATATTAAAACCATTTTTTCACATCCAAAAGTAGTCAGTGTCCTTTTTCAGGCTCTAGACTATCTGTGCACCAAATTTCATTAAAACTAGTGCAGTAGTTTCGTCGTGACAGCGCGACAAATATAGCTTCTTAGGTTAGGATTTTGAAGAAAACTTTCCTCTTTTCATTTGAAAATACGGGAATTCCCCATATCTTATAAAAACAAGGTGTAATAACTTATGGTCGTTTTTAAATATTAGTTTAAACAAACACGGGATATTATACACGTAGTTACGTTGTATTCATTTAATTTTGAACTATATTTCATTAGAAATAAAGAAGGTTTTCGTTTGAATATGTTACGAACCATAAGCCTTCATAATAGATATATAAAAAGGGGTTTGTCTGAGACAATTTGTATTTATCTGTTGCGTATTAAAAGCACCACACGTATTTTCAACATGGGTTTATGCAAAACACTCATTTTGGTCTTCGTCTTAGCTGTTTACGTTCAGGTGAGTATTTTTTTAATATCTATATCTATTTATCTATAAAATAAAGCTGGAAACTTTGTGAATTTAAAGGAGATATTCTTGGAAACGCTTAAATCGACTTCAAACATTATTTTAGTGTTGTATAGCCCTTTTATCGACAAAAAATTTGTTGTAGCAATTATTTTATAAGTATTAAGAATTGTATTTATATAAAACAAGCTGGAGCCGTGACTTCGTCTGCGATGAATGTTTTTTTCATTGGTTTGAATGGGTAGCATTTTAACATACGTATAAATACTTATTGTATTACTGCAAAGAGCTTATAGTCCTTTTTCTGGGTCTAGATTATCGCTGTACCATATTTCAATCAATTTCGTAATATCCGTTCTTAGCTGACCACTACTCGACAAAAGGACTATTCCCACCAAATTTCAAGTCTCTAAGCCTTATGGTTCCAGGGATATCGTGATGAGTCAATGGATACCTGGATATCTCTTTTATATATATAGATAAATATCATTCTTTTTATTTCATTTAATCACAGGCCAAAATCCATTGGGCAAATAGTTTTAGAGAAATCGTATGTAGTTATACTAACTGATCCACGCAACTTCTTCTGCATTACAAATGAAAGAGTGTAATAGGAAGATAATGTGATTAAGATAGACGGCCCATCGACGTCAGGGTACATTCAGGAAAATGCATGTTCTAATTTACCTGAGTCTGGATTAGTGGGAGGCTTCGGCCATGGCTGGTTACCACTTTAGCAGGAAAGTCGTGTTCCGATGCGATACCGTGTAGAAACCATAAAACGCAAATCACTTCTTTTGAGTTTAGCCGCTTCTATCTTAGACTTTGTCCTCACTAACTATAAGGCGTGATTAAAGTCAAGCACTAAGTTGTCAGCAATAAGAGAATATTGTAAAGACTATTTGGTTCTTGCGATTATATCGTTATCCTCTTCTGCAGGTAATCAGCTGTTGGTATCGTCCAATTGGGTTCCTACCCCCAATAGTGGGAGTGGCGGTTGTAAGACCAGCACCACCACCGTTCTTCAACCGACCATTGCCACCACCACCCCCACCACCATTTTTTGGCTAAGACCGTTCTGATGGATTTATATCGTGCATATCGTTTAAATATTTTAATAAGAATGAACTGATGGGATTTTTAAATAAAATAAAATTAATGAAATCCTTAAACATTATACGTTAACTTTTAATTAAATTTCGGAAAGTATTTTAAATTATTTAGTACATGACTAGCAAAGGACTTGTTTATTTTTTAATAATTTTATAATATTGCGTTACATCACTAGCCAATAAAACGTTCAGGACTTTATTTCTAAAAGGAACGTTTAACTATTCGGTTACATCACTAGCAAAGAAGGGCTGTATTTAAAAAAAGTTGTTGTTTTTATATTGTGTTAGAACATGCAAAGTTTTTTACGTTAATAAAAACTTGTACCAATTTATTTGGATTTGTTTATTTCTGTTGGACAGAGTATGTTTATTTTACAGTTATTTGTTATCATGTATTATTTAATGTATCTGGATCGTAATCTGAAACTTAAAGCTTTTTCGTTGCATTAATTGTTCATTTTTAGGATGCAAAAGGTTCTTAACCTTTTTAGGTCCGTTACCCTTATGTCCTAATTAGGGTCTCTGATTTCACCCTTCCTCCCAACCACGAACTCAAATAATACTAGACTATATTAAACATTAAAACAATTACATATGACCAATTAAGAGACCAATCATTCCCTTTAACTACAATTATAACCTAGCTTAATACATACATAGCATCACGCGTCATTCCCATAGGGGTAGGCAGAGACCACGTCGTTCCACTTGCCACGATCCTTGCATATCTCCTTCGCTTCTTTCATTCTCATTAAACCTTTCATACAAGTTCGTCGATTTAGAGTACCCTTGACTTGGCCCTTAATTAAAATGTCCTGGATTTGGTCCAGTAACGTTCGCCTTGGTCTTCCCCTTCCAACTTTCGCATTAACTCTTGACTCGTTAATCCTTTTTGTCAGTCTCCTTTCACTCATTCTCTCTACATGCCCAAACAATCTAAGCATACCTTTCTCGATTTTAGTCACTATGTCTTCTTTTACACCACAACGTTCTCTTATCACACTATTTCTTACTCTGTCACTCAGTTTTAATCCACTCATGCTTCTCAACGCTCTCATCTCTACCGCATTTATTTTACTTTTGTGATTCTTCTGCCATACCCAACTTTCACTACCATACATAAGTGTTGGCACCAACACTCCAGCATGCACTGCCAGTCTGGCCCTTTGAGACACTCTCTGGCTATTCATAAACGCGCGCAGGGTACCATTTACCATATTCCCTGCATTCACTCTCCTTTCAATATCACTTTCATATGTTCCATCTTTTGTAAATTTATTTCCCAAGTATACAAATTCTTTCACCTCTTCCACTTGTTCCCTATCTAGCAAAATATTGCCATTCATAATAGATTCATCTCTTTCAAAAAGCATAACTTTCGTTTTGTTTACATTCACTTTTATTCCCTTTCTTGTCCCACATGGGTCAAGACAGGTTATACCACTTGGCTATTCTACCTAATTGAGATTCTATGGCCTGATCTAAACTTTGATTTTTGCGGAACAGAAAGCTCGAAAAAAGATGTTTCTTAAGACGTTGTTCCTTCAACGAAAGGCTAGTGAATGGAAGATGGATGTAAAGTTTATTGATGAAGATTTGAGTGGCGACTATAGCTCGTTCCCTTTAGCCTGAGAAAGGAGGCCTATGCCCAGCAGAAGGGCCTATACAGTTTGAAGAATGTGAATTAATGTCAATGTATTATTGGTGTTAGATATCTACTTATTAAAATAAGTCGTCGTCGTCGCTTCAACCGATTGACGTCCATTGCTGGACATAGGTCTCACGTAATGACCGTCACAAGGCCCGATCTTGCGCCGCCTGGCTCCAGCGGCTACCGGCGACCCTCTTTATATCATCGGTCCACCTTGTGGGGGGTCTGCCTACTCTGCGCCGTCCGGTGCGGGGTCGCCACTCCAGCACCTTCGGCCCCCAACGTCCATCGGCCTTTTGGTTCCTTAAAATAAGTACGTGACAATTTTTGCGGATCAAAAGAATGTGCCACGAGCCCCATCAAGAGAATATTCCACGGGTTCTACTATTGACAGATGTAAAGATAATGTGTACTCGTCTCAAAAAAAAAAACGGTTCACGGAGTCAATATTTATACAATTCCAACATCAAGTTTCCAATAGTTAATACGAGTAAACACCTTTTTATTCATCCAGTCAAGTTAATAATACATATTTGTTAAACTTGTAGTGTCATCCATTACTGATACTAGATATTTATAGTTTTTTTTTATATTTATTCATTAACTAGCTGACCCGGTATCCTTCGCACTGCAGAATCAATAAATTAAAAAAATAAAAGATCGTAGATTTAGAAAAGGCCTATGATCGAGTGGTGAGGAATGAGCTGTGGTCAACGTTATCTACGTATGGGGTGAGCGGTTGTCTGATCCAAGCATTGAAGTCTCTCTATGAGGGTTCTAGTGCCTGTGTCAGAATAAACGGAGCGTACACGGAGTGGTTTCCTGTCGAAAGAGGTGTTCGACAGGGATGTGTTGCGTCACCATGGCTGTTCAACCTTTTCATGGATAAATGTTTGACAGATTTAAAAGAAAGTATGTATGGGTTAAGAATGAATGAATTACTCATCAAATGTTTACTCTACGCTGGTGATCAAGTAATACTTGCGTCATCCGCTAATGAGCTACAGGAGATGGTAAATATTATGAATGAAGCTTTGAAAAGGAAAGCAAGTGAATGTAAACAAAATTAAAGTTATGCTTTTTTAAAGGGATGAATCTATGATGAATGGCAATATTTTGATAGATGAGGAACAAGTGGAAGAGGTGAAAGAATTAGTGTACTTGGGATGTAAATTTACAAGAGGTGGAATATGTGAAAGTGATATTGAAGGGAGAATGAATGCAAGTAATATGGTAAATGGTGCTCTGCGCGCGTTTATGAATAGCCAGATAGTGTCTCAAAGGGTCAGACTGGCTGTGGATGAAGGAGTGTTGGTGCCAGTGAAAGTTGGGTATGGCAGAAGAACCACAAAAGTAAAATAAATGCGATAGAGAGGAGAGCGTTGAGAAGTATGAGTGGATTAAAACTGAGTAACAAAGTAAGATATAGTGTGATAAGAGAAGTCGTGGTTTTAAGGTTGACGTAGTGACTAAAATTGTGAAAGGTATGCTTAGATGGTTTGGGCATGTAGAGAGAATGAATGAAAGGAAACTGGCAAAAAGAATTTATAAGTCAAGAGTGAATGCGAAAGTTGGACGGGGAAATCCAAGGCGAACGTTCCTGGACCAAATCCAGGACATTTTAAATCAGGGCTAGGGCAAGAGTACTCTAAACCGACGAACTTGTATGAAAGGTTTAATGAGAATGAAATAAGCGAAGAAGATATGCAAGGATCGTAGCAAGTGGAAGAACGTTGTCTCTGCCTACCCCTACCTGTATGTAGAGGGGAAAAAAGGAAGATTAATACAAATGCATTGAAATCACAAATGACGAATTGTAAATAAAAATACCACGTGCTTTTGACAATATTAAAAATTGTTAACAAAAATTTGTTTTTGAATTTAAAATAAATGAAAAGTAGAATTAAATGACGACGCGTGGTAAATTAAAATGCCACATGTTATTTGTTAAAATTAAAACTACCTAACCTTCAAACCTTTGACAGGTAGGAATAATATTGAATGGAAGGCGAAATTGTTGTTTTAACTATATTCCAAGCATTTTTTTATATTTACTCACCTTTTCAACCTTCTCTGGACTTCCACAAATAATTCTAAAACTTTATTCTTATATTAACAAATAGTCAAACACACACACAAACACACATACAAACCAGATTTTACTTTGCAACGAATATAACGAGTCCAGTAGTCTGTGGGAGTGCAGTAGTCTATGGAACGCTGGTGCCATCTGTCTACGGCGTGGGACAGAGTCATAGGTCATGAGCCAACGGTGGGCTAGTTCCCGAGTGATAGTCTGCCAGAGCGGTCGAATATTGAAACTGTCGCGTTCCTAGCTATTATTAATAATAAATAATAAATATTTTTTTTTATTTTTTAGCAACAACGGCTCAATGGGGTTAGTACACACAATACTTATAACCATGTTAGTAAAAATAAAAGACAAATAATAATAAATTAATAATACTAAACTTAAAAATCTAAAAAATTTAAAAACAACTACAAGGTCACCTATGAACTACCCATTTTTTTGATCGGCCCAAACTGCACTCTGAGGAACTGGTGGTAAAATGGTGAATCCACCCTTCCAGCTAACATTCTCAAAATGCAGTTTGTGCTGGAGCGCAACCTCGACATCAAGGACATCAATCTTTTCCTTTGCAGGGCAAAGAAATCAGTCCTTGCCTCTGCAAACATAGATGATGCCGAGCAAAATTTTGGCAGGCCGAACAGCATTCTGAGCGTGTTGTTCTACTGTACCCTAAATGACTCCAGTACCTTCTGGGTGTAATTGGTCCAAAGGTTCCCAGTGTAGAAGGTCTGGCAATAGGCTTTAAAAAGCGTAATTTCAACCTCCTTACTACACCGGGAAAACCTTCTAACTAATTATTGTTAATGAGTTTGTGTAAATTGATATCGGGAACATTAAGTGATTGAACATTATAATCCGAGTTATTTAATAAAGTGTTTGATTGCGCCAACATCACCCACGAACGCCCACAGTATGGAAATTATGAATGCCATTAATGACGATGTCGGAGATGATGTCGGAGATGATGTCGGAGATGGTGTCGGAGATGATGTCGGAGATGATGGCGGAGAACCCTATGCTTTATGCTCTCCTTCTCTCTTATTCTCCGACATACACCTAACCAATACATTTTTATATTCATAACATAGAAAATTTAAAAATAAATGGCTCCAGTAATTTTTAGCTTGATTATTAGAAATTATTAAATATAGAAACATAAATTTATAATGGCAAACTTTCTTCGTTAATATTAGAGAAGAGATTTATTTGTAATACTTTATTTTATATACACACATTTGACAGTCTGGAGTTCGAATCCGGGATACGTTATTGCCTTCAGATGGAGATTTTTAAATTCGTTATATCTTTTGAGTGGAATGTCCGATTTTGATAATTTAAAAAATATTTTACAGGTATAACGGTCTTTAATGGAATAACGGTTTGTTTGTTGTGGTATAAAGGAAGATGCAGTGACTAACATTGAGAAAGAAGGGAGGACTAATGAAAGGAGACTGACAAAAAGGATTTATGAGACAAGAGTGAATGCAAAATGAATGAAGTGGAAGGGGAAAACCAAGGCGATCGTTGCTTGCCCAAATCCAGGACATTTTAAATAAGAGTCAGCTCAAGAGTACTCTAAACCGACGAACTTGTATGAAAGGTTTAATGAGAATGAAAGAAGCGAAGGAGATATGCAAGGATCGTGGCAAGTGGAAGGAATGAGGCTTAAAGCTATGTATCTATATTTCTCTCTCAGAATCTCTCTCGTTTATGAGACAGAGACGAAATCACGTGGGTCAAGATAGATTGATATAAATAAGATAAAGGTAACTGAAAACTCATAAGGTTTCCAATGTTCAAGTGATAATTTACTTGTGGTTTTGTTCGTAGTCATGACTTGTTATGTTTTGTACATTAGCAATGCCCTGCTAATGTGTGTAGCTCTGTATTATGTCATTATCTATATATTATTACACTAGCTATGTCCAGCGGTGTCACCCGTAGTTCAAAACCCGTTTTTAGTGGCTGTCTACATGGCGAAAGGAGTGTGTGCCAAATTTATATTACATCGTCCGATTTGCCTCAAACTAAGCATTTATATTATTTTTAACCGACTTCAAAAAAAGAAGGAGGTTATCAATTCGTCTGTATTTTTTTTTAATGTTTGTTACCTCATATCTCCCGACTGGGTGGTGGTGCTCGTCATAGGGTCCCATTTTTTTAAAATCTAATTCTGATGATGGCGTCCATGAGAAAATAGGATAAGTGTTAAATTTGCATAAGCATGTGCGCGACAAATGAACGAATAACTCAAGATCATGATCGTTCTGATGATGGAATCCATGACAAAGTGACGGAACTCTTCAATTCTTAGGAGCAAATGAACGATAGTCGACAGAATCTTCTATAAGCTATCCATATATTTGAGTCGCCTACCGTAACTTCGGTATGGTCAAGTGCTAGTCGTAGTTAAATATGAAGATCAATGGATCTCCTCAACGGCTTACAGTAAGGCTGCGGTTTAAGGCAGAAAATATAAATGTCTGTAATCAAATAGCAATGAGCTTACGTTTGTTGCTGCATTGCAACACGTTTACTTCAGATTCACTAAAAATCAAAAAATAAATAGAAATTTTAACAAAAAAAGAACCGCCTTCAAAACAATCTTACAAATATATTATTATGCTCTAAAGAGTAAGTATAAGAATACGAAGAACACTATAAAAGAATACGCAATTATTTCTTACTTTTTAGAGCATATTAATGTATTTGTAAGTCTGTTTTGAAGGCGTTTCTTTTTTTGTTAAAATTTATATTTATTCATAAGTAAAGTATGTTTTTTTTTTGTATTTTGTACTTAGCATTTGTATTATGGTCCATAATAACGTTTTTTGTAGTTTTTTTTTCATGTTACTCTTTAAAAAATATAAAGCCTGATTGCTCAGTGATGAAACGCGTTGATTTCTGTTCAAAGAAATCACTGGTTAGAATTTAGGTACCATGGTTTCCCTTTACAAAAAAAAAAAACCTTGATACCAATTCAACATTGTGCTTTTTTGTCGCTGGGAAATGCAATTTACGCACTAACCCTGACCGATGACCAGTCAGGAGTGTGAGAGTTGGCGATGCAAGGTCTCGCAATACCCACTAAAAACAGCGGAACCCTCTTCATCCATTAGTGAGGCACTAGGTGTGCAGCTTTCGCATTCTGCCATGGTGTCCCGGATGAGTCCGACGGAGGATTCACCTTGTATTCCGCCTCCTTCGGCGGTGAGGGGGTGCATCCACTGCATTCTCCCTCTCTCTCTCGTAGACTTCCTTCAGCAAGACTACCGTCTCGCAAAAGAAGGCCACTGCCGCCCACCACCTCTCGCTGGAGAGCATCGCGCGTATTGTGAGGAAACCTGCATATCCCGGGTGAAATCGTGAGATGTGTGTAGCCTGCCAACCTGGAGTGGAACGCTGTGGTGGGTCTATATTATAACCACCCACCCCAAGGAGCGATCCTTTGAGTAAGGAGGCCCTCTCTCCTATGAGTAAGGAGACCTCAGCCCATGTTTTACTTACTTTACTCTTAATAGTGTTAAAGTGACGGCGTAGAGGTGTGAGTAAGGGAAGTCGGAAATGCAATAAAGTATCGATATATATCAAATCGATATTAATAGTTTTATTAAAAAATGACGATATATCGATGCATCGGTATGATTCAACAGAGAATATTCGTGCTCTGAATGTTACTTTATTTGCCCTAAGTTACTTCAGTTATCTTACATAGCTAGAGAAATATTAAACGATAGACGTCCATTTCAATCGATTATTGATTATTTGAGAACTAGGTACCCAGTCAAATGCAGAAATTTGTAATTCTGACTGACTCCTTAAGTTGTTTATTGTCCATTAAAGAAAACCCCTTTCGTAGTAAATCGAGATTTCCCATTATCATCAGAATCAGAGAGGCTTTGTTCTCATGTTGTCAACGGAATTTATCAGTTTTGCTTGTTTGGGTTCCCAGCCACTCCGGTATTCCTGGAAATGTGACATCTGATTCATGCGTTAAAGCAGCAGTCCAAGATGGAACACTCGATCATTTTCATCAACTTCTCACATGATATAAGTACACTTTCCATGTCATACATGTCTTGGAACTCATTCTGGAGTTTATCAACATTGCCAGCCAAATAACCCCATGTCGACGCTGACGCTAGTTTCCTCTACCATAACACCATGCATCTTGGTCACTTGTGTTCCCCTGTCCATCTAGCGAAGCTCCGGATCAGGGACAACTCAATTTGTGAGTGTGGGCTGACGAAGGCATTGCTTAACCAAAAATATCCCATCGTATATTTATTATCCCTTTATCCCTTCCACTGTTCTTTTTTCTATAAATGTAAAATAAACCCTATTGTAAATATCTCTGTAAATTGTAAATTTATTAAATGTAATAGTATTAAGCTGTGAATGTTTGGTAATAAGTGTATATCATGTGTGGTATTGTGTCGTCCCTAAACCATTTTTTTTTGTGGTGGTGGTGGTAAATGACTGTAAGATGTCAACTGATTATCAAAATTTTGGTTTGCAAACACAGAAACCGTACAATTTCCTACGTGCCTTCTCCAATTAACGTGACACTGGCGAAATTGTGTGTGCCTTGTCACACCTGAAAGCTAATTATTAAAAGAAGAAGAAAATTGAAATTGGCGGACTGAGTTGCCAACTTAAACTTAACCAAATTACAAAACAGAAAACTAAGTCTACCAAAAATAATATATACATAATTTTTAAAAAATAAGGGACTGTAAAAAAAGAATAGCTTTTTATAGAATTTTATCAAACTTAAAATTTAGTAGTTGTCTGTCAAAATATCGATTTTTATATCTTTTCCACACTTATAATTTTATATCGATACATCGATGTAAACAAAATCTTAAATATGGCGAAAAACATCGATATATTGGATGTAGGGTTGTTTTTGTTTATCATTAATACAAATAAATGACATTAGAATGTCTGTTTTTATTGTATGGTATGTTTTGCAATAGCACTTAGGTGCAGGGAATTTTGATTAGCTAAATCCAAAATGATTAGCCCCAACACTTATGTATGGTAGTGAAAGTTGGGTAGAGATGAGAGCGTTGAGAAGTATGAGTGGATTGAGACTGAGTGACAAAGTAAGATGTGTGATAAGAGAACGTTGTGGTATAAAAGAAGATGTAGTGACTAAAATTGAGAAAGGTATGCTTAGATGGTTTGGGCATGTAGAGAGAATGAACGAAAGGAGACTGAATGGAAAGTTGGAAGGGAAAGGATCAAGGCGAACGTTCCTGGACCAAATCCAGGACATTTTAAATAAGGACTAAGTCAAGAGTACTCTAAACCGACGAACTGGTATGAAAAGTTTAATGAGAATGAAAGAAGCGAAGGAGATATTCAAGGATTGTGGCAAGTGGAAGGACTTAGTCGCTGCCTCCCCATTGGCAATGAGGCGTGATGCTATGTGTGTATGATATATCGAAGTATTAATATTTTTTTTATCAAACATAGTGGGAGTAATCGCTTTTCTAAGAGAGGACCTTGGTTTGATCGCTGGTAGGGCAAATTTGGTAAATTGCCTCTTACCAGTATCATCCATAAGGAGGTCAACCGCCGAATCCAACTCGGTTGGGCAGCGTTCGGGAAACTACGCCAGATATTTTCGTCCGATAATCCTCAGTGCCTGAAGACCAAAGTCTTCGAACAGTGCGTGTTGCCAGTGATGACCTACGGTTCTGAGACGTGGTCGCTGACTATGGGCCTCATGCGGAAGCTCAGAGTCACTCAGCGTGCGATGGAGAGGGCTATGCTCGGAGTTTCTCTACGTGATCGAATTCGAAATGAAGAGATCCGTAGTAGAACCAAAGTCACCGACATAGCCCTACGAATCGCGAACCTGAAGTGGCAATGGGCGGGGCACATAGTCCGAAGGACCGATGGACGTTGGGGACCGAAAGTGCTGGAGTGGCGACCCCGCACCGGACGGCGCAGTGTAGGCAGACCCCCCACTAGGTGGACCGATGATATAAAGAGGGTCGCCGGTAGCGGCTGGAGCCAGGCGGCGCAGGATCGGGCCTTATGACGGTCATTACGTGAGACCTATGTCCAGCAGTGGACGTCCATCGGTTGAAGCGACGAGTATCATCCTTTATCATCAGGTGATGACAGCCACGAAATGGCAAACGTGAATCTTTTTATCTAACGCGAAATATCTTTAAATCATTCTCAAAAAGATACACAAGGACCATAAATAAATCTATCGTATTTGCTTTTTTTAGATGGAAAATAAATGCCATGATATACAAAGCTCGAGTAAACATTCAAAAGGTTGATAACTTAGTCTATTTCATATATATGTGTTAAAGTACATAGAAAAACCATAATATAAAGAAAATTGCGTGTTAAAAACTAAAAGATTCACGATTTTATTCTTTATTGCTTTGCAAATAAGACGTTGTAATAAAAATGTGAACTGCATTATAAACTTGTATTCATATGACAAATATTAGGCGTTATAAAAGATACATCATCAGTTTACTTGCAATTGTCGATGTAGTTTAACATATTACAGACGTAATATTCCACAATTATTATTACAGTTATAAAATTCAGCAATACAAAATGGGTTTCTTGAAATTTATGGTGGTTTTCTTCGCTGTTGTTATGATTTTTGAGGTTAGTATCGAATCTTATTTTATATAACCATTAGGTTTTTTTTTCCTGAGAAAATCTGGGCCCGTAGACAAGTCACTTACGAAGATTGCTAACGCTTTAAAAATGTATGGGAATGGCGATTCATTTTTCGATATGAAACGTCATTTCCATACATTTTTTAAGCGTTAGCAATCTTCGAAAGCGATTTGTCTACGGGCCCTGGAATGAAAGTGGACTGTATTATTTCTTTTATGCACAAACCCTGGCCCATGGAGCAGGAGTGTGGAACGAAGCCTCGAAATACTCACTAAAAATATGTATTATATATATTTATATGTATGTATTTATTTCAAGTAATATATGTTTCCCTTTTAACCTATAAACACCGCCTACCTTCTCTCTCCTTTCTTTGACGGTTTCCCTATACGTGGGGTTGTCTGGAAGAGATCGCTAAATAGCGATAAGACCGCCCATTGTACACTAGAATTATTTTAAGTTGAGTCATTGTATTATGTTTTTTTTTGTGGTGTTCAATAAAGTATACTATCTATCTATCTAAAAGCCAGCGGAATCCTCTTCATCGAGGTGTTGGGGACACATTCAGCTCTGGCACCCCGGATATATCCAACATAACATTAGTAAGGGTTTGCCGTGGGACATAATTCTATAAAAAATAGCCATTATTGTCTAATGTAATTTAATAGTCCTAAAAAAGGCAGGTGGTATATGTCTATCGTTTATATTCCTTATTTATATCTTTCGCAGACTGTTAGCTGTCATTGGATTGGAGGTTATGGAGGTTTCGGAGGTTTCTATCCCCCGCCTCCTCCTCCACCACCGCCAGTTTTTGTCGGTTTCGGTGGTTTTTATAGACCACCCTTCTTCGGACCTCCACCGCCACCGTTCTTCGGCTAAAATTATCTAAAAACATCGAATCGCACACAGAATAGCCTACCTTATAAATCTTTCCTAAGATATTTGTGATTTTTACTTGTGATAAATGAGAGTAATGTATATTTTTTTCTTTTAATTATATCTAACTTTTATATGTAAAGACTTTTGTGTGTTGTCTTTTAAAATAGTGGTTCTACTTACCTTATTTATTTATTACAATAAAGCCTGTAGACAAGGTGACATTCTAAGTACGCTAACGCTAGTAGAACGCTTAAAAATATACGAGAATGACGTGTCACATTGATGTCACGTGATCACATAAACAACTCGTAGCGTTCTAATCGTTCGACGTAGCGTTATCGTATTTAGAATGTCATCTTGTCTAGGCCAGGACTGTTTAAATATAAAGACAGTTGTTATGAAATATTTAGTCCTTCTTTACAAAGCCTTAAAATTCTTGAAATAAATTCTCAAATATATGTTTGTTTTATTGTGTACGAGTTAACTTTTGACTGCGACCTTTCCTGATGGTTAGAAGTGATACTGAAGTCTCTTAACAATCTCAATTGAAGTAATTAGATAATTGTTTTATAAAATTAACTGCCCCATTGGTGTAGTGGTCAGTTAGTTCGGCTACAGACATGAGGTCTTGAGTTCGAGGCCTGGGTCTCGATTGAATTCAAAGATACATATTGAGTTTTCTATTATGTAGTTCGAAATTCTGTTGTTGGGAGTGTGCTCTACTCTCATGCTTCGTATCCCCATATATATTTTGGCGTCGGTGACACGATGTCTTGATGACTTGCAACGTGGTATAGATAAAATTGTAGTAGCAACAAATGGAATTGTCCAACGAGACAACTGCTTCCGTTTATCTGGAGAGTGGTTGCCTCCTTTTGCGAGACACGATAAAGGAAGAGGGTGAATGCCGCTAAGGCAAGCGATGAAGGGGAGTAGGAAACAGGAGGCGGAGGTTCATACAACTCCTCCCACTGCAGAAAATCTGTAAGCCGGCTACAACCCAGGGACCACAGAGCAACGCCTTAACGAACCTATTGCTCCCCACTCATGGTTGACGGCGTTCCCGCTGGGTTTTAGTGCGTATTGAGAGTTCTTCACCCTCGCAGAGTCCCACTCTCCCGACTCCACAGCCGGGTTGTGTAAATGCATTTCCCAGCGACAAAAACAAACCCCCCATGCTTCGGAGAACGTGTTTAGCCATCGGTCCTGCGCGTCATCTCACTATGAGAGGAATAGTGAGTGATATACCTGCCAACCCGCAGTGAAGCAGCGTCCTGGTCTATGTTTTAAAAACCCTCTGTCCTATGAATGACGAGGCCTGTTCCCAACAGCAGGACGTTAATAGGCTGCTACTTAGCTTGTTAGCTGCTCGAAAAAACCACTACTAATTTTTTTTCTCATCATCATTTATTAATACTGCAAGATACCTGGTACTGATTCTATTTGTTTCCAAATAGAAACTTCAAGCTTCAAATTGCTTGTTATTTTATAGGGGTAGGCGGAGACAACATCCTTCCACTTGCCACGATCCTTGCATATCTCCTTCGCTTCTTTCATTCTCATTAAACCTTTCATACAAGTTCGTCGGTTTAGAGTACTCTTGACCTGGCCCTTATTTAAAATGTCCTGGATTTGGTCCAGGAACGATCGCCTTGATCGGGGAATAAGAGCGAAAGGAGCAGAAGCATAAAACATAGGGGTTTTCCACCGACATCGTCATTAACGGCATCCATAATTTATAGTATCATATCATAACTTTAGCAGGGATCCGAAAATTAGAGTTGCTAGCCAAGTACTGGAGACAGTGCAGAAGTATAAATACCTTGGCACTTAGCTGCCTGAAGAATGGCATAGTGAAACTGAAATAATAACCCGAATAGAAGTCGCTCGTAGTGCTTTTCAAAGCATGAAAAAAGTACTTTCTAACCGTAACTGTTGGGGAGGAATTCAGGTTCAGACGAATCCCTCCGGGTTCAGTGGACTGTATTGGTTCAGGTGCTTCGATTTTGCGGGTTCGGTGTTCAGTTCTTGAGCGCTTCGGTCTTGCAGTTTCGGATCTTCAGTTCTTCGTTGCTTGAGGGTTCGGTCGTCCGTGTTCGTGCTTGTGTCGTTCAGTTCTTGCGGGTTCGGATGTTCAGTTGTTCGTGGTTCGCATAGTTCTGGTTCGATGGTCACAAGTCGCGCTTAGTACTGGGATCTACTCCGCTCGGGAGTCTAAGGCGAAATGTGTCCGATCGATTTTTTTTTTTTTTTTTATTCG
>JACTOM010000924.1:2981306-3061396 GCA_015832385.1 Elymnias hypermnestra | reverse complement strand
GAATGGATCGGGATCGCGAGTGCCGCTCAACTATTTAGCCTCGCGAGGGACAAAGTTAAATATGGAGAACTGACTACCAACCTTCGTTAGTCGGAGAGGCACATAAAGAAGAAGATAATTTCCATACTGTGGGCGTTGGTGGGTTAATGTCTAGAGTACTCTCGATATGGCCCTTATTTGAAATGTTCTGGATTTGGTTCGCGTTGGCCTTCCCCTTCCAACTTGACTCATAAATCCTTTTTGTCAGTCTCCTTTCATTCATTCTCTCTACATGCCCAAACCATCTAAGTATACCTTTCTCATTTTTAGTCACTACATCTTCCATCCTACCCACAATTTTTGTTTGGTGATTTGGCATGTTTTTTGGAAGAATGAAAAGAAAAAACATTGCTGACATGATTTGTATAATATAACACATATATTAAATACATAGTTAAAGTCTTAGCACAACAACATTTATAATAATCAATGTTTTAACTATTCAACCGGAACATCCTATGAAGCTTTAGGCCATCTCGTTATAAACTCGGAAAAATTTCATCGGAAACTAAGAAGATATTTGATATCTTTAACGTGGTTTACAATTTTTGGCAGAAAAATATTATATCGCTATACACTTTAAGAAAATACTTAGCCAAAGTTCACTTAAACCCTATTTTTTTTCTCAAGAAAAAAGTGATATGCTTATATGTTTTTTTTTATTTGTCTATGACTAGGAATATTTAAAAAAAAAATCGTCACAATCATATTGATATGTTTTCACCTAGGCACCTAGAGTTTTATACTTATTAAGAATAATTTTTTTTTATTTAGAATAAATCTAAGCGAAAAATTACTTACAAATATTCTAATTTATTTTAGACGATAATTTACTTTTACACACCAATTATAATATATATATTTTTAACTATATAAATGCCTCAGCCAGTTGATATGTTTATGTTTCGATATTGAAGACTATTTAATATAATCCTAATTAGTGAATAAAGGTTAAACATCTTAATATTTAATAATAACACTGATGTAACATTCATAAGATAACATTTATTAATTAAATATCCTAAAAGACTACTCACACTGTAATCGATTAATTTTTTTGATAAAAACTAAAGTTAATATTCACGTGGCTACTTTTTTAGGTTTTTTTTTTAAAATCGAAGCCTCTAATAATCAAAATTAAATGGCAAATCGGTGGCCGTTTATCGAAGCATTGGATTCGGTTATATTTTTCAAATCGTCATATGAAAATACGATCTTTGACATAATTTTAAATAATTTATGTATTCTTTTCATTATTCTTTCAGCTTTAGTATTTTTTATATCCCCATTTCATGTCCAAGTCCCACCAAAGGATTGCTCTCAATTATTCTACGTCAAACATCGTATTTTCAAATTATTTCTCGTCAACATTAAGAAAATATTATCAAATACAACATTTTATTTTATTAACGCTTTTTTCATTGTTATTTCATGATATTCTCTTAATCGTATTCTTAAATCGTTTATAAATAAAAATCTTTATTTTCCCGCGCATTTTTCGACGCCATCTTGGTTTCGAATTAGTATTACACTTTTTTTATTTAGAAACGATTTAAAGATTACTTTGAGTAAAGTAAGACTTGCTTATTGATAAAATATAGCAAGAAATAGGCTAAGAACAAGAATTGAGAAGTAGAAATACAGTCTTACTTTATTCACGGCAATGTTATAAAAGGACGTGGATCCATAGCAGATATGGCGCTTTAATACGAATTTAGAACGAAGAAGAAGAAATCCGCTTCTTAACGTGACATATCTGCTAGAGTTCATTTGAAATAAGGATTTAATGCATTCTGTATACACCAATCCTCTTCTCCCCGGCGGTATGCTGTACTATCTCCCGGATCTGATCGGTGGCAACTGGTCCAATGCAGACCAGGGGTTCTTTGAAGTATCCGCAGCTCTGTAAATTGGTTTGGACTATAGTACAAGCGCTGCTGCAGTCCTTGGCCATCAAGATGACAACTGATAGGATCCTGGTGTTAGAAAAAGTTAGAAAGGGCATTACTGGCAGATTATTTATCATGGTTCTGGAAAATAAAATGCTTCGGATACAGCACATCGGATCAACGTATAAATTCTCAAGAAAATCAAGGTTACAACTAGGTTTTCCTACTTCTTCAGCAAAGAAGGAAAAAACCTTGAAAAGCTGGTGATATTGAAGAGGTCCGATCAGATCAGCACCACATTAAAAACTACGATGTCTTACACGTTACCAAAAGCTGAAGCAATTGGCGTTCTATTATTAAGGAAATGATGATCATTTTCCTAAAATTAGAGGTGGTCATCACCACCCTGAAACGTGAGGAAACGAATCAAATTGAAGGACTTATCATCAGTGCCATAGGAAGATGTCAGATTATTGTGGTTTTAAGCTGTGTTAAAAGTTATTGAAGCCAGAGCAGACATGTTTATGCTCGATTCTCGTTTCCTGTAATGATAATTATTATGATATAGTCTGAGATCTATCTAAAACCCTGATTTTGTCCCTTGTCACTAGGGTTCAGCTCTCCTGGTGTGATTACGTCATTTTCCTCTATGGAACACCATTTCTGGGCAGGCAGCTAAATTGTACTCATCAAAGTAGTTGGGAGGAGGGTTAAGGGATCCTTTGGGTTTCTATCAATTGTCTTTAAAGCAGGTTCCGTCAACTAGCCTTCATTTTTCCTCATTACATGAAGGCAATCTACTTTCGCACATATATAAATGATAAGCCGTAAATCTGGTTAGCCTCTATCTTGATAGTTCCTACCCAGCATTTTACTAGAACCAATTCCGATAATTGTACATGCGCAAAATAAACCCAGGGCATATGCCCTAATAAAAGGTCTTTGTTTTATATGTCGGAGTGCAAGAGTCTGTGGAACGCTGGCGCCATCTGAGTATCGGCGTGGGGGCAGAGTCAATAAGTGGCAGTCCGGCGCGTCTCTCGGCAGTTCTCGAGTGGCGGTCGGCCGGAGTGGTCGACTATTGAAACTGTCGCGTTCCTAGCTACCAGTGTTAATGAGTTTGTGTAAATTGATATCGAGAACATTAAGTGATTGAACATTATAATCCGAGTTAATTAATAAAGTGTTTGATTGCACCAACATTACCCACGAACGCCCACAGTATAAGAAATTAATGCGCTTTATGCGCTCCGTTCTCTCTTATTCTCCGACATATATAAATAATTTAAATAGGAATTTAAAGATTTTCTTGAAAGAAAAACCAGATTAAAAAGTAAATTCACGGTTTAAATATATCCTATAGTTTTTAATATTCAGTTCATTTATTAAAAATACGTTGAAATAACACCGTAAAAGTCATATCTTATTAGTGGAAATGGTTTCATCAAAGGGCGTCACATAAAAAGAAAAATCAAGCGAAACTCCAGCACTTTTATATTCATGAAGTAAAAAGAAGCTTTGTCGAACCTTCGGAGAAATTTTATGAAAACAAAGCGAAGTGTTTAGGGTTGCCACGGGGTTCAGAGCGAGACAATGTTTTTCTTTATATTTTTTAATTGGATCTTATGGCACGGTATGGAGTATATTGCGTCTATAACCCTACGCTTGTCCAAAAAATTGGCGTAAATCGAGTTAAATACAGTCGCTTCCCTCGCCCCAAATGAACTTTTTTGCGTCGATTGCCCCGCGGGTCAAATGAAGCTAAAGTGGCTCTTGGGCCTTAAATTTTCATGAAAGACTACCAAATGTTATAATTTTTATGTTTGCTAATAGTTAAACTACACAATGTTATCTTTTGTTCGTTAAATTAAGATTCTGTAAGTGTGACGTCATGTAGCGCTAAACTTTGAGGTAGTGAAAATAGTACGTCTTGTATTTCTAGGTCCATATGTTAAAAATTAAACCTTACACACAATAAATGACTAATAAACCCTCGCTCCTCGGAGTGAGGAGGCCTGTGCCCAGCAGTGGGACGTTAAAGGGCTGCTACTTACCTTACCTTACCTTAAACACTGATAGTTTATAAAGTAACGGTCACTTTGTAACCGATTTATTTTGTTTTTTTCTATTGTGTTATCTCTACGCTTATTTCGTTACGACAGTTAGTAGATAATACACATTATAGCTTAAAAGAAAGAGATGCTTATATTTCTGGTTAACAGAGTTAAGACAGAACTATCGTATCATGTCAACCAGTAGTTGACACGGGTTATGACACACTATGGGGTATATTGGGTCAGGCATTACTCGAATTACGCACGTGTGTATAAGACGAGTTCTTGCACCATGAAATGCTCTTTTTAATTTTTTGTAACAGAAAGAAAAATTCTAATAATAAGTGGCAACCCTATCTCACATCGTATAGATTGCGTTCAAAATGTTTTACGTGAATTTCTTTCCTCGTATCATTATTTTATATTTCGCGCAGACAGCCGTGTAATTGGATACGCGAGGAAATTGCGATATAACCTTGATATATTGAATATCGATATATTCGTGTAAATATATCGGCAAGAGACGTTACAGTTAGAATCCATTACATAGCAAGATTACGGCGCCTATTGAATATTACGTTATAATTATTCACAGAAGTACAAGCTCTTCCCGCAATGTCTCCCATTTAGTTCATGATCCCGTGTAGATATGGGTAAATTCGTTCGTTCTGATCGAATGGCCAATATAAACTATTCTGGAATCCCTATGAAGACATTTATCGTTTAGGAATTCGGTGAAATACACACACGAATAAAACCATTAAGGAATTCAGCGAAATACACGAATAAGACCGTTTGAGAATTCAGTGAAATACACATACGGATAAGACAGTTTAGGTAGGTATTCAGTAACATATACACAAGAATAAGACCGTTCAGGTATTCAGTGAAAGTACACACAGCAGTAAGACCGTTTAGGAATTCAGTCAAATACACACACGAAGAAAACCTTTTAGGAATTCAGTGTAATACACACAGCAGTAAGACCGTTCAGGAATTCAGTGATATATGCACACGAATAAAACCGTTTAGGAATTCAGTGAAATAAACACGCCATTAAGACCATTTAAGAACTCAGTGGTATACGCACACGAATAAAACCGTTTAGGAATCCAGTGAAATAAACACGCCAGTAAGACCGTTTAGGAATTCAGTGATATACACACACAAATAAGACCGTATAGGAATTCAGTGAAGTACACACAGCAGTCAGACCGTTTAGGAATTCAGTCAAATACACACACGAATAAAACCGTTTAGGAATCCAGAGTAATACACACAGCAGTAAGACCATTTAGGAATTCAGTGAAGTAAACACAGCAATAAGACCATTTAGGAATTCAGTGAAGTACACACAGCAGTAAGACCGTTTAGGAATACAGTGAAGTAGACACATCAGAAAGACCGTTTAGGAGTTCAGTGAAATACACACACGAATAAAACCGTTGAGGAATTCAGTGTAAAACACACAGCAGTAAAGCCGTTCAGGAATTCAGTGAAATACACACACATAAGATTCGATCGTACTGGACAGCAATTTTTTAGTTTAGCACGACTTTGGTGTTAGGGTAGTAAGTAGGAAATGTGGAAGCCTCTCAGTCTATATTTAGATAAATTGCAATTTCCGAAACTATCCTGCTAGAAATTGAATCCATATCCAGCTAGCGAAATGAGGTAAGAGATGGATGCGTTTGGTCTACTCAAGCCTACCTTCCTGGGCTTCTGGCGGTGTCTGCGCTGCATGATGCAGCAGAGGCCGCGGCTGATGTCACACTCGCTGGAAGATCCACAATCCTCGTTGTATTGCTTGCGGCCAGTAGACGGAGGGCGGCAGACGTGCATTTCACCTAATTAAAAAAAAACTTCCCTATTGTAAACCATTTCTTTTAAATTAGTAAGTTGGATTTCAGAACTAATATTTGTGATCCGTCGTCATTTCCTTTCCATTCAGGCAGAATTTTAGACCATATGATGGTTATACATATATGATATCTCGTGAAAGAAGTGTAACTTCTTTAGCATTTATTGAACCAAAGCGTTAACTTTGCTTCAACACAGCGACGGGAGTATCGACGTGTGAGCATGTTGCAGCGAATAGCAGAGCTCTCCTCTCTTGTTTTCTTCTCTGTCAAAATGTGAGCGAAGTACTTGTACACTCTCTAAATACCCACTTGGACTATCATGAATTTCTTTGTTGTAAATTTTCATAGATACTCCCCAGATACATTAAGCCGGTGATTGAGGGACTTAGGAGCACCATGTCCTCAGCGTAGCCGATATTATTTACACATGTAGTATCAATATGGCACCCTACCCTGGCACTTCTAAGATCTTCAATCAGATCATTCACATAAAGATTGAAAAAGTCCGGAGATATAAGTCCGCCTTGACGAACGCCGCGTGCTAATTTGAATGCATTAGAGTTAAAGTAAAGTAAAGAGTAATTGTACGAGTATCTTAATAAATCTACTGTTCTACTTGGTAAGTTAAATTTAATGAGCTTTTGCCAAAGTAAAGCGTAATTCACCAGGTCAAAGGTTGTTTAGTTTGATACATGTTTAGTTTTGTATTGTCTGAATTCGGATAAAATCATGTCCAGAAGTAATCTTCTATGATATTTATCCAACTAAAAAAGAGTATGTAAAGACGTAGAAGGAACTTCTGCATGTCTTTAACTTGAAGGGTGATATCATCCAAATACGTTAAAATGAAAAGGTTGCTTCAACTATCTATAGTTTTAATTTATGTTACCTGGTGCAACTTCTTCGCAGACGAGTCCAGCATCGCACTGATTCTCTCTATTGCAGATCTCTCCTAGTTTCCGTCCAGCAAATGCTGGAAGACATCTTCCTCCATCCTCTGTACAAATAAAACTATTTAATAACTTCACCGTAGATCTAAACATAAAGATATGCCTTGACAAATGTTTCATGTCTTTATGGAATAGAAAAATAAACGCCAAGGTTTTGAAAACGCCGCATTTCATTACTCTGTACAACAATAGCGTCATTTTGGAAAGTACGATTATGGTTAAACAAAGCGATTATTCATATATTTATATAAATATAGTATATATATTAAAAGAGCATTTATTCAAATCTAAATATAAATATGTTGCTCCGTAAATATTTCAGGTACGACTATAATAACGCCCACTATCATAGGTTTTGAAGATTACACCGCGTCTCATTACTCTGTACATAGGTTAAAAAATAAATTAAATGAAAATAGATATAATTATAAATAAATACTTTCACAAATTAATCAACGTAGACTATACGGCAATTAATATTAGAGGTTATGAAAACGTCGTATCTCATTACTCTGTACAATAATGGCGCCATTTATAAAATGGAAACTGAAATATATTTTGTAGGAGAGATGTTTTTTTCGATGTTTTACTTCAGTTTTGAGGTATAAAGTACACTAGATTTTTTTTAAATAAAACTTTACTACGTCCGCTTGATTTGATTGCGTATGGGGTGAGCGGTTGTCTGATTCAAGCATTGAAGTCTCTCTATGAGAGTTCTAGTGCTTGTGTCAGAATAAACGGTACGACAGGGATGTGTTGCGTCACCATGGCTGTTCAACCATGGATAGACGTTTGACAGATTTAAAAGAAGGTATGTATGGGTTAAGAATGAATGAATTACTCGTCAAATGTTTGCTCTACGCTGATGATCAAGTAATACTTGTGTCATCCGCTAATGAGCTGCAGGAGATGCTAAATATTATGAATGAAGCTTTGAAAGGGAAAGGAATGAAAGTGAATGTAAACTAAACGAAAGTCATGCTTTTTGAACGAGATGAATCTATGATGACTGGCAATATTTTGATAGATGGGGTGCGAGTGGAAGAGGTGAAAGAATTTGTATAATTGGGATCTAAATTTACAAAAGATGGAATGTGTGAAAGTGATATTGAAAGGAGAGTAAATGCAGGAAATATGGTAAATGGTGCTCTGCACGCCTTTATGAATAGCCAGATGGTGTCTCAAAGGGCCAGACTGGCTGTGCATGCAGGAGTGTTGGTGCCAACACTTATGTATGGTAGTGAAAGTTGGGTGTGGCAGAAGAATCACAAAAGTAAAATAAATGCGGTAGAGATGAGAGCGTTGAAAAGTATGAGTGGATTAAAACAGAATGATGTAGAGATAGAGAGTGAAGATGTAGAGAGAATGAATGAAAGGAGACTGACAAAAAGGATTTATGAGTCAAGAATAAATACGAAAGTTGGAAGGGGCGAACGTTCATGGACCAAATCCAGGACATTTTAAATAAGGGCCAGGTCAAGAGTACTGTAAACCGACGAACTTGTACGAAAGGTTTAATGAGAATGAAAGAAGCCAAGGAGATATGCAAGGATCGTGGCAAGTGGAAGGATGTTGTCTCTGCCTACCACTATGGGAATGAGGCGTGATGCTATGTATGTATAAATCACAAAACATTAAGTACTATATTCATGTTTGTTGTTTTATTAAAATAATAGCAGTCATCATAATATAAGCAAAGTAATTTATTATTTTCGGTCTATCACCCCATTAGAATACAAACAAAGGTGCGACTGGGGATTGCCGTTATTAAATTGATTAAGCATCACGACGATATTGCCGTGGCAAACTATGAAATATCAAAGGTCAATAACCGTCAAATAATAACATAGAAATAACACTGAAATTCCATTTCAAAAATGAGGTAATTTAGCAGTTTTTCTTTAAATTAAAGTCGAAACAAAAACTCTTTGCCTTATTATGTAAATTTGCGACTGATAAAGTGTCTCTTGGGACTTAAATGTTCATGAAAGACTACCAAATGTTATGATTATTATGTTTGCTAATAGTTAAACTATACAATTTGATATTTTGTTTATTAAATTAAGTCTCTGGTGTAGTGTCATGTTGGACTAAACTTTGAAATACTGAAAAAAAGTCCGTCTTGTATTTATAGTCTCATATGTTAAAAATTAAAACTTACCCCAATCAAAAACACAAATAATCACTAATAAACATTCACAGTTTACAAAATATCACTAAAAAACTGAACGACCATCGACATGACACACGCGTTAGTAACTGTCACTTTGTAACTTTTTGTTTTTCTATTGTCTGGTGTTATCTCTACGCATGTTATGTTACGACAGTTACCGAGAAGCGAAATAGATAATACACATTATGACTTAAAATGAAAGAGATGCTTATGTTACTCATTGCCCGAGTTGAGACAGCACTATCGCATCATGTCAACCGGTAGTTTACATGGGCATGGACAATTTAAGGGATAAATAGTAAATTAGGCTAGTTATAATTTAGAAAAAGACAATAGAGTCCCGAGGAAATATAATTAAAACCAATGAAGTAGCATCACTGGCATGTCGCAATCAGTCGCTAAAACTATTTGCCCGTATGACTTGAAATACGGCATATATATCTTTTACGCGACGTAGTCTCTCATTAAGAACGGGTTAGTCCATATTTTTTCATAATCAAGAATTACACAAGATACATCGCTTAGGATATATAGGATAAAACGAGTTTTTTTTAATATTATAAAGCTGAACAGTTTGTTTGTTTAATTGCGATAAACTCAGGAATTACTGGTCCGAATTGAAAAATTCTTTTAGTGTTAGATAGCCCATTTATCCAGAAAGGCTATGGGTTATATAATACTATGCTGGCACTAATAATATCAGCACACAAATGAAGAAAGTTTAAAAATCGGAGCTATGTCCTTTCGATATCTTCAGCGACGTGGGTTTCTTAAACGGTTAAAGATTAATAAAAATTATGTTAAACAGAATTGTGCCCCTTTAAAAGTTCTAAAAAAAAGTACTAGATAGTATATATCTATCATTTATTGTTGGCTCAGTATAACCTTTTTTATGCTGACCAAATTCGTGCCTTCGTTCGCAGACGGAGTTGCGTGAATCAGCTAGTATTTAATAAAACCCGTGAAAAAAACCTAATCAAAAGTTGAAATGAAAACGTAATTTTCCCGAAACGGAAAAGTTAGACGGAAATTGTTGAATATACGAGAAAATTGTTTGGAAACTTTTATTTACCCGAGCATAGGAAATTAAAATGTAAGGAAGGTTACACACTGTCATTAATAATTACGATAAGTAATTTTAAAAAATCAAGTTTCATGTTTTTTTATTTCTGACAGATTAGCGCTTGACTGTGATCTCACCTGATAGTGATGATACAGTCTAAGATGGAAGCGCGCTTATCTGTTAAGAGACGACATACCCCTCACGGTTTCTACACAGCATCGTAGCGGAACACAAATCTCTTTGTTTGGTTACGTTTTTGCTGGTAGGGTGGTAACTAGCCAAGGCCGAAGCCTCCCACCAGTTCAGACTCAGACAAATTACAAAATACAATTTCCTAAATTCGTCCTACCGGGGATCGAACCCGTGACCTCTGCTAGCAAACCAACTTCTGCTCAGGGTATTAGAAGAAGAGATCCAGCAGAAGTGCCTACGTCTGATGGTTCGTTGACGTCAGAAATTACGTCATTTATCGTAAACTCAGGACGCCCACCATGAAGGTGTTCGTCGAGCAGTTGCCAAGAAGTATATTCTGTCACGTGGACAACTGCTTGCGCCAGCGAGGCCGTCAAAATTTGTTTTATTTGCCATTTGTCCGTTTATTTCTATATTATTATACTAGTCGCGCAACTTCTTCCACATTACATTAGAGAGATGTTTAGAGAGAGAGAGAGATAGTTTAAAAGATTTAACATACATTTGTTAATTTCGTAAATTATCAGTCGTAATGTTATCTATAGGCTATATAGCCTGCCTTGATAAATACGTTTACCAATACTAATAGAATTTTTCAATAGAAATAGAAAATACTATCAGAAAATTAACACTTAATAGAAAGGTCCATAGTTTATGAGATCAGTGCGTTATTTTTAATAAACACCATGTTTAGCTATAAACAGTCGATGTTTTTATATTTCTTTAGTTATCTGGAAGAGATCGCTGTTTAGCGATAAGACCGCCCAATTGTACACTCATTACTAGTTAATGTTACGTTATATTTCTTTTGTCCTATTCTTGTGGTGGTCAATAAAGTATACATTTACCTATCAACAGACTACATATTAGATATGTATGGATTTATGACAGTGCCTGTTGCCAGTGATGACCTGAGACGTGGTCGCTGACTATGGGCCTCATGCGGAAGCTCAGAGTCACTCAGCGTGCGATGGAGAGGGCTATGCTCGTAGTTTCTCTACGTGATCGAATCAGAAATGAAGAGATCCGTAGTAGAACCAGAGGCACCGACATAGTCCTGCGAATCGTGAACCTGAAGTGGCAATGGGCTGAACACATAGTCCGAAGGACTAGTGGACGTCGGGGGCCGAAGGTGCTGGAGTGGTGACCCCGCACGGGACGGTGCAGTGTAGGCAGACCCCCCACAAGGTGGACCGATGATATAAAGAGGGTCGCCGGTAGCCGCTGGAGCCAGGCGGCGAGCACAAGGTCGGGCCTTGTGGAGGTCATTACGTGAGACCTATGTCCAGCAGCGGACGACGATGGATTTATTTCTTTTAAAAAGCAAAAATTAAACAACCTCTTTTGTGTTTTACAAAGAAGACATTGAGTAAAACCTTCGTTCTCAATTTGAATTAGAAATTAACAGTAGACGGTAGGAACGGCGCTTTCTGGCTTTCTCATCGCCGATGTTTCCTATATATTTTATATTTGATTAAAAAATAATAAACTAAAGGGCTATTTATTAAATTTGTGAGCCCCTTCGAACTGGCTCACCACATAAACCATAAAACTATTTATATTTACAAACATCAATAAATAAGTCCAATAATATTACACAAAAAGTCGCGAACAAAATTCGATTTACTCATAACCATATACCATTACAGGTTCAAAAACTATATTGAATATTTGTTACCATTAAATACGAAACATTTTAAGATAAAGCCTGTATTTTAAGCTCTCTTTCAGAGAAATGTGTTTGCAGACTGTGTATGTAACGATGTTTAGATTCACCCAACTGAATTTCCTGTGACTTCTCAAAACAGGAGCCCTTAACTCCAAAGTCTTTTTTTAATATAATCATCAGTAGTACATCGGAAATTAATGTGAAAAAAACGATGTTTAATAATTACAATAAATTATTTAAAAGTATTTATGTGTACACGGCTTTATGTTTTAAGTGACATCTTAATTAGCCTATTTCAACGAAAGCTCTCGCGAATTGAAGTGGGCACGGCGCGTTTCCCTTTTGGCGAGGTAAAACACTTTGAAATATTACGTCGTGCCTATTAAAGCCTACTTTTGAGCTTACTGACGTCATTCTAACCATTAAAAAGTCACCTAAAGTGATTTGTTGACTATTAACAGTAAAAAATGTTTACATATTACCTATAAAATAAAGCGTGAAAACTGAAATTTCACACACTTATCTAAACTAAAGTATGTATGTTTTCACACAAAAACTACTGGACCGATTTTAAAATTTTTTTCATCATAAGAAAGCTGCATTTATACTGAGCGATGTAAGCTATATTACTTTCTCAAAAAAATTACGTATCCTTAAGAAAAATGCATTAATATAACCCAATGTGTGAAAAATCTAACATCGCGTGCGCTGGGGAATCTATTGATGATAGAACAGAAAAATGTTCTGCAATATTATAGAAAGTATTAATATCTACAAAAAAGTCCACGTTATCATATATCTAACTACTGTAGTTATGCCACTATAACTACATTTTTGCATTTTAATAGTGAATAAAAGTGCCGACAATATTCAAACCATGTTATTCATACCTCTATATTAATTCTTATCATATTATACATATATTTTATTAAAGACCGTTTCAATGCCTGTAAAATACTTTTTATATTATTAAAATCGGACATTCCATTCAAAAGATATAACGAATTGAAAAATGTCAAAGAAAATTGTAGCGTCCCTTATAGTTAGAGTTAGCTCATATTCCAAGGATACCAATGATACCAACCGATATATCTATTCTGTTGTTAAATTTGCTTATGTCGGACATCCTACGTAAACGATGTTACAATTTTAAAAAGGTATTAGTTAGTTATATATTCGAGGTAATGTAAAATTTGTACATTGATTAGATTATACATACATACATAGCATCACGCCTCATTCCCTTCGGGGTAGGCAGAGACAACATCCTTCCACTTGCCACGATCCTTGCATATCTCCTTCGCTTCTTTCATTTTCATTAAATCTTTCATACAAGTTCGTCGGTTTAGAGTACTCTTGACCTGGCCCAGGAACGTTCGTCTTGGTCTTCCCCTTCCAACTTTCGCATTCACTCTTGACTCATAAATCCGTTTTGTCAGTCTCCTTTCTCAATTTTAGTCACTACGTCTTCTTTTATACCACAACGTTCTCTTATCACACATCTTACTTTGTCAGTCAATTTTAATCCACACATACTTCTCAACCCTCTCATCTCTACCGCATTTATTTTACTTTTGTGATTCTTCTGCCATACCCAACTCCAGCATGCACAGCCAGTCTGGCCCTTTGAGACTCCATCTGGCTATTCATAAAGGCGTCCAGAGCACTATTTACCATATTCCCTGCATTCACTTTCAATATCACTTGCACATGTTCCATCTTTTGTAAATTTAGATCACAAGTATACAAATTTTTTCTCAAAATATTGCCATTCATCATAGATTCATCTCGTTCAAAAAGCATGACTTTCGTTTTGTTTATTGCATCAGACAACCGCTCGTCCCATACGTAGATAACGTTGACCACAGCTCATTCTGATTAGATTATAAATGTAAGTATATATCTAATAATATGAATCTAAGTGAAATTAAACATTTTTTTAACAAAAATAAATCTATAGTCAGTCTTAGTAGACTTTCCACTGCCACGAGATCGGTATCTACACGATTACAATATTGATTACTTTATATAGGAGAAGCAGTGCAATATCTTTTTTAAATAATGCAAAAAAAACAATAAATCGATAAAAAGCACATTTATTATTATTTTGGATATATGGCTTTTTCCTGTGCCACACTGGCACAATTTACTTCGCCAGTGTCACGTAGAAGTAGAAGACGCACGTATAAGGATTTTTGATAAACGAATCTTTTGTTTATACATATTTTTAATTAACGCGAAAAAAAAGGGGTACTTGTACTTTCTACATGCTAATCCTTTAAATTACTTTAAACAACCCAAAACCAACAAACATACATATTATACACTAACACAACTACATTACACACACACACAAAACGAGATATTACAGTTTAATTTTATTAATTCTAATATATTTACAAAGAAAATTACAAAATTTACTAAATACTAGCATTAAAAGAGAGTTAAAATTGACCGGACGGGGGATTTGCAACGGCAGAAAATCATACAGGGGATGGGAGAGTTTATTACATTCAAGCAGAATATGCGAAGCTGTGCCTTCAGCTAGTCCACACTCGCATATTGAGTGATCCCTTATCCTCATTTTTGCTAAATGGAAAGGAGTACATGAATGTCCTAAACGAAGACGGCAGATTGTGGATGTAACCCAGCGATCCGCGTTTTTATAATAAAAAAACCAGGGGCGCTTTGGGATTTCAGGCTGGATATTGGCATAGTGTTTGCCTTTAACTAGCTTCGACTTATTCCAGAACAACGTCCAAGCCTTGTCTAGATTCGTTTTTGCAAGAATACACAGATCTTGAGTTGAATTCCCAAAGTGATCCCGTGAACCCACTCGAATTGCATCTTTCGCCAAAGAATCTGCAGATTCATTACCACGGATTCCCGAATGACTCGGGATCCAAGCCAAAATTACAGATAAGCCTTTTTCATGACACGAGAATAGAGATTCCCGGATTTTAAACATTATGGGGAATTTTACCCTGCTACGGAAAGGATTCTCTTGTAAACTTTTAAGACAACTTAAAGAGTCTGTTAATATAACCGACTGTTGCACATGATGGGAAAGTATAAACTGGGAGGCTTCAAATATCGCAATAGCTTCACCAGTGAAAACAGAAGATTCTGGAGGACATTTAAATTGCAGGATGATCTTGTACTTGGGAATCCAGCATGCCAAACCCACACAACCATGTTGATTTAATTTAGATGCATCTGTGTAAATGAGTAAATGATTTCTCCAGTTTTGGCTTATTATATCCTGAAATCTTATATTTGTATCAGATGCTCCTTTAACTAATTCTAGATTTGTTATAATATGAGGAAAAAAAGAGAGAGCCTTGTATGAAAAAGTGTATAATGGATAACAGGGAAAGCTAGTATGAGGATGAGGAAGTTTAGTGAAGTACTCAAAGCTTTGTAAAAGAAATGAATGTGTTTGGAGAGGTTTATAAAGTTGAGACAAGAGGATAAGCTTATTCCACAAGGGGTGAGAGGCCAGCTGGAGCTTTTGTCCAACAAAACGGTCACAAAGATAATGTCGCCTCAAATGTGAAGGGGGATCAACGCCCTCCACCTGCAGAGCATTAGTTGGGGAGGACTTCATGGCACCCAGAACTATTCTGAGACCCTTATATTGTAACTTGTTTATTTTTTCTATTGCACTTTTATTAATTGGATCCAAAACAAATAGGCCATAGTCCATATGACTACGGACTATAGCATTAAATAAAATTTTTTGTGAGTAAGGGTGCGCACCCCAACTCACCCCCGACAGGGCACGTAGGACGTTAATGCCTCTCTCTCCTTTCTTTACGACATAATCTACATGCGCGCAACCATTTAACTTACTATCCAAAATTACCCCTAAAAATTTCTTTTTATCTGAAATATTTATAGTTTGTCCCTCATATATCCCTCATATAGAATTACACCTATTTGTTTATTTATATTCTCCCTCCTATGCGTGTATTTAATAAAGGTTAAGTTCGCTATTAAATATGCTTAAGGTTAAATAAAATTAACATAATTTCTCTTCACATGACCTCTATTATATTTATTATGGAAATTTATACAATCGTAATTACCATTAATTTTAAGTATAAGTTCATGTCAAGGCGGATATTACCTTGCTTGAGATTTAGAAATTTTATTTATACAATACAAGGCGCTATAATAAATTATTAACAAGCCTAGTCGGCCTTTAAAGGACTAGAACTCAAGGCCGTAAAAAGACAATCTGACAGTAAAGGGCTAGAACCCAAGGCCCTAAAATAACTTCTTAAAAAGCCTAGTCCGCCTTCAAACCGCTAGAATTCAAGGCAGCAAAACAAGTTATATAAAAAATACCTAGACACTGAAGTGATAGAACCCAAGGCCCTAAAATAAATTACTCAAAAAGTAATCCGCCATTAAAGGGCTAGAACTCAAGGCAATAAAATAAGTTGTATAAAAGAGACCTAAATACTGAAGGGATAGAACGCAAGGCCCTAAAATGAATGATTACAAATGTCTAGTCCACCATTAAAGGACTAGAACCCAAAGCCGTAAAACATTTGATTTTAGAACGTACGAATTGTTATCCAAAAACCATTTTAAAATTCTCAAAAACTACAAGTCATCCATATTGAAAGTAATAGAGATATAACAAAACGTAGGTTTAACTGAAATCCAATCTGAATATAAAATGCCGTGATTACATAACATTAGCATAATTTCTCTGAAATGCGCAATGTTTTATTTGAAATGTTAATTTTATGTAATCACATATTTCCGGATTTACGTGAAGCGAAAAAAGGATTACTTTTATTCAAATTGGACAAGCATTTACAAGACCCTTGCGATTAAAATCACATTAAAAAAAGCATACACTGAACTTTCTAAATGTTTTTTTTTTTTTTAATTTTAAACAATAGCAAGGGGAATGGAGAGAGTTCGATTTCGTAATTTTTTTTTTAATAATAAATCGACTTTTAATTAGTTTATACTTTTTACTAACACTTTGGCCAAAGTTTTTAAATATTTTAGTTAGTATCAGTCATAAATCTTTATGTTTACAAAAATAGTAACGTCTTTTTTAGAGTTTGAAATCATCCAACTCATTGGATCCAAATTAAAATGGCAATAGTACGAGGATGGGTTTAGACCAGAGGTTTCCAAACTTGTTGACCCCCTGCAGCTTCACTACCATTATTCCCAAAACTCATACGAAAAAAGACAAATCTTCATACCCCCCCCTCCCCTCCCCCCGCTTACTTATTGGTACCCCCATTTCTTTGTCACGCCAACGTATACCCCCATCGAGTCTCTCGTGGGCCCCCCAACTTTGGAAATCACTGGTTTAGACCAGTAACTTACTCATAACCTCTATATTTTTATGTGACATTAAATTAATGATAAATATACAGCGTATTGATTTATTAATATTGACACCAGTAATAAAGATATATGCATGCTGTGATTTATGCATTTAATTTTTGCTGACACGTTTTTTTGCTGACGATTTTTTTGCTTTACGCATTTTTGATGATTCTGGTAAGAGCCAATTTACCTCTTATCCCTTAGATTGCCCATGTCAACAAGTAAATGCGATAGACCTGTCGCTACTCGGGCAATCAGAAATATGAGTATCTCTTTCTTTTTAAGTTATAATGTGTCTTATCTATTTCGCTTCTCGGTAACTTTCGTAACAAAATATGAGTAGAAATAACACCAGACAATAAAAAAAGCAAAAATAAATTAGTTACAAAGTGACCCATACCAACGGTGCGTGTCTCGCGTCGAAATTCATTAATTTATTTGTGGTATTTTATAAACTGTGAGTGTTTATTAGTGATTTTTTGTGTTTTAGATTGTATAAGTGATGTTAATAACAATGAAAACCGTTGAGGTAAGATTTATTTTTTAAGATATGAGCCTATAAATACGAGACAAACTTTTTTCACTGTCTCAAAGTTTAGCGCAACATGACGCTACACCAGAGTCTTAATTTAATAAACATTGTATACTTTAAAATTAGTAAACATAAAAATCATAACATTTGGTAGTGAAAACGTCCGTGCGGAGCGGGCAAGCGACGGTTATCTCCGTTAAAAAGCGCGGGAAATTTACTGTGGCCAATAAAACGCGGCCGGACAATCTAAAAGATATGTTTTATACACAGGATTGTACCGAAAGACAAATCTCTTGCTTGGCAGTATGACTTTGCTCGGAAGGTGGTAACCAGCTGCGGTCGAAGCCTCCCACCAGTCCAGACTCCTAAATTCGTCCTACCGGGGTATCCGGGACCCAGGAACTTACATTTCTTCGCTATCCTTAATAAAAACTGCGGATTTCTCCATATTTACATGGGATGGGCAATTATATGTATATCGATGACACGGTGACGAACACTTAGTTCAATAAAAAGCGATCTTGTGACTTTTTAAAACTATTCCTACCACCTACCTGTATCCAAACACATAAGACCGCGACAGCAGTCCCCGTTAGAGAGACAGGGGGCGCTGTAGCAGTGGGTATCATCAGCATCTTCAATACGATTCCCCTCCAAAGCCTCAGCGTAAATCTCCTCAGGTTCCACCTAAGTATAAGTAAGAAAGTAAGCCCATTAATGTTGGCACTGTTAGGCACAGGCCTCCTCCCTCATAGGAGAGAGAGTTTTTTGAGTGGATCTATATCCACTATGGTGCTCCACTGAGGGTTGGCAGGCATAGAACACAAGTGCACTCTCTATTCCTTCACTCTCATAGTTCGGAGAGAAATCAGGCGCAGGATCAACGGCTTAACGTGTTTTCTGAGGCACAGTGGTGGAGATCACCGACAGAAACACAACAAAAGATCAAATACAGAGAATTTTTTAAAAAGAAACCCAATATAGATTTGAATTTAGGACTCAAATCCA
This sequence comes from Elymnias hypermnestra, assembly GCA_015832385.1. Taxonomy (NCBI): domain Eukaryota; kingdom Metazoa; phylum Arthropoda; class Insecta; order Lepidoptera; family Nymphalidae; genus Elymnias; species Elymnias hypermnestra. The sequence goes on along the minus strand of JACTOM010000924.1, from coordinate 3,042,604 downwards.
TGACCTCATGTCTGTAAAAAGCTGACCATTAGACCAATGAGGCAGCCACTTAAGTGTATCACTAATTTATAATCTCTTACAAACTGTTTGAATATCAACAGCTTCGCTAAACTTCTACCATGAAAGTTTCTGATTAACTTCTATAAAAATATGAATTCTCCAATATTCTTTTCAGCTCCTGTCTACTATCTATCAACTGCCTATCTGGCAAATATTCAGAAAGGTATGCGTACATGATTTGGGCACGTAGAGGGAATGAATGAAAGGAGGCTGACAAAAAGGATTTATGAGTCAAGAGTGAATGCCAAAGTTCGAAGGGGAAGACCAAGGCGAACGTTTCTGGAGCAAATCCAGGCCATTTTAAATAACGGCCAGGTCAAGAGTACTCTAAACCGACGAACTTGTATGAAAGGTTTAATGAGAATGAAAGAAGCGAAGGAGATATGCTAGGATCGTGGCAAGTGGAAGGACGTGGTCTCTGCCTACCCGAAGGGAATGAGGCGTGATGTGATATAGTGTGACAAGAGAACGTTGTGGTATAAAAGATGTTGAGACTAAAATTGAGAAAGATATGCTTAGATAGGTTGGGCACGTAGAGAGCATGAATGAAAGGTGACTGATTAAAAGGGTCTATAGGTCAAGAGTGAATGCGAAAGTTGGAAGAGGAAGACCAAGGCGAACGTTCCCGGACCAAGTGCTCTAAACTTGCATGAAAGGTTTAATGAGAATTAAAGAAGCGAAGGAGATTTGCAAGGATCGTGGCAAGTGGAAGGATGTTGTCTCTACCTACCCCGAAGGGAATGAGGCGTGATGCTATGTATGTTTGTACTCTACAACCTGTTTTAAGAGTAATAGAAAAAAACCGCAAAATGAAAACATATCAAATAAAACAGTCTTTGAAATTCGGTCTTAAATTTTACAATAGCGTAAAAGTTTAATGTAGCACATTAAGAAAATGAATGTGGGTGTTTATAAATTATACAAAAATATAGATCGTCTTGTTATAAATAGATAGAAGGCTCTCGGCACGTTTTAAGTGATCTGGAGATCACTTAAAACGTGCCGAGAGCCTTCAACCGAGCGTTTGCATCGGTTCCGGCGAAAGGTCACGTTCACGACTCATTTGAACATTATTCACTGACCTTTTGATGTCAACATGAGTGCTTGGAAAAGGCTAAATTTTAAAAAGAGGCTTAAGACTTTTAGAAATATCGTTTAAGTCTTCAAAACTAAACCAAACTCGATTACATTCAAACTAATATTCAATGGTGTACAATAGGAATATCAAATTACGATACAAGTTAGAGTTTTAACTGTTGTACATATAACAAATATTTCAGCCTGCCTCATTGGTCTAGTGGTTAGCGTGTTCGACTACAGACAATGAGGTCCTGGGTTCGAGTCCCGGGTCGGGCCAATTCAAAAATCAATATTGAGTTTTCTATTAAGATTTTCTCAATATTTGCCTGAAGTTGGGAAGTTGGCGGTGCAATCCACCCCCGTGCCTCGGAGAGCACGTTAAGCCGTCGGTCCTGCGCCCGATCTCTCTCCGGTTGTGTCGGATTACCGTCACATCGGACTTGAGAGTGAAGGAATAGAGAGTGCACTTGTGTACTATGCCTGCCAATCCGCAGTGGAGCAGCGTGGTGGGTCTATGCTCTAAAAACCCTCTCTCTTCGGAGTGAGGAGGCCTGTGCCCAGCAGTGGGACGTTGATGGCCTGCTACTATTTCAGCGTAATATTATTAAATAACTCATCACGAAAACTAAACAACAGATTGACTCAAAAATTTGCAGTTTCTTCTGCGTTGTCAAAGTTTTAAACAGATTTTCCCATATTATTACGTGAATGAAACTACGCGGGGACTGCCATAAGCCGTAGTTAATTACCTATAAACATATTTACTACACATTAGATATTCGTAGTAATTATAGTAGCACCTAACAATTTTTTAAGAGCAATATCATTTTCATATGTTTTTGCTATTTCTTTTTGACAGGCGCTATACATATTATAAATAAAAAAACTGTTGCAAAAGATTCAAAGGCTATTTAAGATCCAAATGTATATAAAAATAATTGCTAAACTTTGCTACGTCACCTATTTATCAATGATACGCTTGATATTTCCCCTTTCTGCAGATATCTTTGAGAGTAGCAGAAATTTAAACTCCCACTTTATACTAAGCATAATGATATGGATACTTTTGTCTCAGTCGTAATTATTAACGCTTTAATCATGTTCATTAAATGAATGTCGGTGAGGTGCTTACTGGCTTAAGAAATTGTTAACTTACCTGTCCATAAGCATAGTGGCGATAAGGAGAACGCCCATAGCCCATGTTGGCCAGCATATCAGAGCTGAACCGGTTGAACAGGCCGCCCCACGCGTGGGCAGACCCGAGGCAAACGATAAAGATTAAGGTGCTGACGGCCATGATGAAGCTGAAAAACCACTGACTTTTGTAATACATTGCCACTGCCTCAAGGTTCAATCGCGATGTTGGTCATCATACTTTAAAGGGAGTCGGCGATAATTTTTTTTTAATTCAATCGAATGAAACAAGAGAACGGCTTGATGGATGGAATTGAAACTTTGTAGGGAATTTAGGGATAAAATGATCTTAAAACGGCACGGACAACATTATACATTTTCCCAATATTCTCAATGTAGCATTTGATTTTGTAGGAGACTCTAAACAGCTCAATTTTTGCTGATTTTTAAGAGTCTTGTTAAGGATAAAAAAAAAATTATTTTCTAAAAATCGATCCTGGGATCTTGTAAAAAAATTATTCAAGTGTAAGAAACCGTTCTTCGATATTCTGTGCGACCATTAGTTTCGGAGATATGTGTGAACAAAGTGAAACTGATCCTTTTTCATTCAAAGTCCGATATCTCAGCGAGAAATGGTCGTATTGAGACCAAAAGCATACAAATTTGAAGCTAGATAGACGGTCTTTCTAATCAGTAATACAGTGGTAAATATAAAAAAAAAATTTTGTCTGTACACCAAAAATAAGATCGAGAGAAATTACGAAATTTTTTTTCTCATCATATTCATTCAGTTTTCAAAACACGTGTAATTTGGATATTTGTTTTTTTTGCAAGATCCTAAAATAAGAAACTTCAAGCTTCAAATTGCATTTTATTTTAATCCGATGCGATAATTTTTATAAAAGATACGGTCATTTGAAAAGTATTTAAAATTTTAGATGTTATTTTGTTTCTTTAACGTTTTCCCCTACTATATATTCATTAATAAGATTATTCAAGCAAAAAGACGTGTATACGGACATATAATTTTAAAAAAACACCATAAAATTTGTGTATAAGTAAGATATTAAGTTAGATTTATCAAATTGTTTATAGCTTAATCGCGATAATATAAACAATTTCGATTGCGTGCCAACTTTCCTCGACGAAAGTTTGATTAATATAATTTATTGCTATTAACGAGTGCTTGCGAAAATAAGTATCACGAAATCTTATAAATTAAGGTTGTTATTGGTTAATTAACTGCCTCATTGGTCTGGTGGTTAGCATGTTCGACTACAGACATGAGGTCCTGGGTTCGAGTCCCGGGTGGGGCCAGTTGTAAAATCGATATTGAGTTTTCTATTAAGATTTTCTCAATATTTTCCCGAAGTTGGACAATTGGGGGTGTTCTCCACCCCCGTGCCTCGGAGAGCACGTTAAGCCGTCGATCCTGCGCCTGATCTCTCTCTGATTGTGTCGGATTCCCGTCACATCGAACTATGAAAGTAAAGGAATAGAGAGTGCACTTGTGTACTATGCCTGCTAATCCGCAGTGGAGCAGCGTGGTGGGTCTATGCTCTAAAAACCCTCACTCATATGAGTCAGGAGGCCTGTGCCCAGCAGTGAGACGTTAATGGGCTGCTACTCACTTTCTTATATATTTATTTATTTAATACTTGTTTAAATAATTTTATTCTACTCGTGATGTGCTTCGGAACCTATTGAAACACTTACACTGAATTGTAAAACGGCATTTGTTAAATACGAATTGTTTATAAGATGAACAGCAATGTTATATTATATCATTTAACAAGAATAAGCAAAATTTATCGTCTATTAAAATATAACACTGGTCAAACATTTTTAAACAAACTCGTAATAACGTATTTTATTTTCTCAGATATTTTAAGTTTTTACTTGCATTTTTTTATTGGATTTTAAAAGTATATCGTGGGATTTTGATGATCAAATAAATTAATTTAATATCATCCCTAGAGGTGCATGCTTTCCAACTGTATTTATGAAACTAATTTGAATTTTCAACATGAAGTATTTACATATAGTGGTAACGGGCTTACAAATAACATTAACATTTCGCGTCTTTACTTCAACCTGATAAATGCGATAAGTGTTATTTTCTAATNCGACCGGAGAGAGATCAGGCGCAGGACCGACGGCTTAACGTGCTCTCCGAGGCACGGGGGTGGATCACACCGCCAACTTCCCAACTTCGGGCAAATATTGAGAAAATCTTAATAGAAAACTCAATATTGGTTTTTAATTGGCCCGACCCGGGACTCGAACCCAGGACCTAATAACTGTAGTCGAACATGCTAACCACTAGACCAATGAGGCAGCTAACCTTTATTGCTATTCAATAAAGTACAATAATAAATTACAAGTACTCACTGTCAATTTGCACTTTATTACCGATGCAGAAAGTTCAAAATCAATTGAATATACATTACGAAGTCTGTCGGATCTGCTAGTCCTTTTATATTCATGTTATATATTTTCTATGTTTTTACGAATGAAAATTTCGAGATTTCGGCAAACACATGTATATATTTAAATGTTAATTTAGTCGTGTTGCTCTTACCTGTTACACGTCTGCTCGTGGCCGTGTCTGGGAATCGACTGATAGATCCATACCAGGAGATTCATTGCGCATGGTTGGGTAGGGCGTGTTTTGTAACAGGGTACGGGGGTGCGTTTTGACGTCATTCAAAAGGATGTGGGTGGCTACCGTTTCCCTCACACGATACCCTCATGCCTTGAGTAATAGCTTGAGCCCAATCTCAGCAGTGGGATTGGGCTTTTCTGTTAATAATTTAATAGAAAGAGTGAACGTACATCATATAACTTACGAAACCAAAACCAACTTGTTGTAAATTCTAGTAGGCTGCATAAGATTAACAACTCATTTAAGGGTAACTGTATACGTTTCTATAATAAATTTCCACAATCGTATTATAAGTTGCAAGATTACCTAGACGATAGAAACNTAGAATCAGTGTGGAAAAAAAATTGTTTTGATTTGATTTGAATACTAAACTAGGCATAGACTAAGTGTGTTGAATTCGCTTTGCCAAATGCAAAAAAATTTGTAAAAATATCCAAATAGATGATAGTCCATTAAAGAAAGTTATGTCTACAGTCTTCCTAGGAATAACCTTAGACTCTGGGCTTCAGTGGGGTGCCCATATCAAGACTGGCAAACTTAGTTCAGCTGCATTTGCTGTTAGGAAATTAAGGCAATACAAGAGGTTTCCTTGAGAGGAAAATTCAAAGAAATATCAACTGCACTGCAAAGCTGCCTCTTTGATCTATGGTGAGTTAGTTCGGTTAAGGACACAAGCTCCTGGTTTCGAGTCCGGGCTCAGGAGAATTCAAAGATAGATATTGAGTTTTCTATTAAGAAATTCTCAGTATCATCCGTGTTGTGTTGCTGTCAGTGTGCTCCACCCCCGTGCCTCGTAGAACACGTTAAGCCGTCGGTCCTGCATCTTACCTCTCTCCGTTCGTGTCGTGAGAGTGAAGGAATAGAGAGTGCACTTGTTTTAGTGCATACACTTGTGTAATATGCCTACAAACCCGCAGTGTAGCAGCGTGATGGACTGAAACCCTCTCTCCTATGAGTGAGGAGGCTTGTACCCAGCAGAAGAAGAAGATGGGCTACAAGGCAGCGCCTGGTTTGCGTAAGTACTCCCGTCTTCGTCAATCCTCAGTCGGACTCATCCGAGACACCGGGGAAGGTTGATGAGGAGGGTCCCGCTGAAGTTGGGTATTCCGGGGCCTTCTTCCTCGCCAAGTCCCACACGCCTGACCCATGGGTAGGGGTTTTATTAATTTTTTTACAGCCTTGGCATGCAAACGAGCTAGCGGGTCACCTTAAGTGATAACCGCCGCCCATGGACACCTGCAGCACCAAAAGGACCGCCGATGTGTTGCCGATCTAATAGATAGGAGTTTATTGGGTCTGTGTTATTATTTTTGTTTGGAGGCTTCAATGAGGGATGAGTAGTAGACCATCTTTTATCCCGAGGGCAAATAATTAAAGGATATATCAATCGTAATTCCAAAGGTAACATAGGCTATAGAAGTTTCACTTTTACCAAAGATATGTGAAAGAAGTGAACTTTCTTTGGTGGAAACTTCTCTGATGGTTTCTACACAACATCGTACCGGAACATATATTTCTCGCTTGGAGGTACGTCTTTGTTACCTCTTATCTTCCGACTGGGTGGACCGATCTTGATGATTATTTTTATATGAAAGGTGGTGCTCGTTATAGGGTCATTTTTTTTAAACCAGTTCTGATGATGGCATCCATGAGAAAACCGGATAAGTCTTAAATTTGCATAAGCATGTGCGCGACAAATGGACGAATAACTCAAGATCACGCCAACCGATTTCGATGATTCTTTTTTTATTGGAAAGGATATACTTCAAGGGTTGTTATGTGATAATTTGGTAAGGTTCTGATGATGGAATCCATGACAAAGTGACGGAACTCTTCAATTCTTAAGAGCAAATGAACGATACTCGACAGAATCTTCTATAGGCTATCCTGATATTTGAGTTGCCTACCGCAACTTCGGTATGGTCAAGTGCTAGTGGTAGTTAAATATTAAGATCAATGGAACTCCTCAACGGCTAACAGTAAGAGTGCGATTTATGGCAGAATAAATAACTGTCTGTAATCAAATGGCAATGACCTTACGTTGGTAACTAGCCACGACCGAAGTCTCAATACATAAAATAGCAAAAGTACAATATCATTAAATAAAAACCTTTATTAAATAACAACGTTCAATTGTAACAGGTGTCATTGAACTCAAACTTATATGAGCAAATGAAGCAGGGTTTGGACGACCATTGTGACCAGCTGGAGTAGGCCTGGTAGAAGACCGCCACCAATACCCAGGAGGACGTCTTCCGCAATATCTGTGATGGATGTAACCAAGGTGCCCAGTAAGCCGTGAAGGTTTGCAACACCAGCTGATGGTGTTTTAGGGTTCGCTCCTGTTGCATATTCTGGTAGTGACCTCAGGAAGTTTACGATAGCCAAAGCCTGGGAGTAAAGCTTGAGTAATGATGTCTCTAATGCCCCGAGGTCCACTGGTATTAAGGTACTTACGCAAGGGGGGAGGGAGTCGAATATCGACAATAGAGATAGAAGGAGGTTATATACGTTGTTCAGAAGTGGGAGAAGTATATTCACAAGAGGGTATACAGCTGGTAACTGGACGTGAGTTGCAGATACAGGGCTCTGAAATAGTAATCCATATTTATGTATACAAATAAATGACATAAAACATAATTATCTCTGAAACGGCTCAACCGATTTTGAAGGGGTTTTCACTGGAAAATAGGTAATTTTTACAAAGAGTAACTGAGGCTACTTTCATTTAACTGTTATCTAGTATAATACATAATTTCTGTCATAGTGTTTGACTGCGTTTAACCCCGAAACTACTCAACCGATTTTGATGATTCTTTTCCTATTTATGATATATTATAAGTTTAATTTAAAACAATAATAAAGTATATTAATGTAACTAATCGTTAAGTTTGAGTTTTGCTGTCAATTAAGTTACTATAAGCATCAAAAAGGTGACGACATACTTTAACTCACGTATTATGTGTATAGAGACGAATTTGCGATTTTAATTGGTAATATTATGAATATTAAGAGTTTATCTGTTTGTTTAAAATCGGTAATCCCAGAAACTACTACTGAAATGTAATATTTTAGCGTTATAGTTATTGAGTTAGACTATAGGCCTTGTAAAGGATAAGACAAAAATTTATTCCTTTTCAGAGGTTCCGTTGCGTTTTCTGCGTAAACTGTTAAAGTTACGCAATTATCATGTATAACGGAATTGTTCCTCTTAAAATTTTCTAAAAATAAGTCCTTGATAGCTTTTGTCTATTTTTTAAGCTTACCTCCCTACAGCCTCTTTTATCTACTTCTTTCTCTCTCCGCTATAATTGTTGTTCGTTTCACATATATGAAGTTAGATATTTATTTCTTAATCCAATAATCTAGACTAGCTAGTATTTCTTTTGATTCTAAGACAGATTAAATGATATATATATTGGATATACGATGTCAAACTTACCGTGAAAGCACAAACTGCTATAAAAACTAACGCAAATGAGACAATTTTTGTCATTTTCCGTTTTTAAACAAAAAATATATAAAAACAAACTCGATATTGAACTTATATATGTTCAAAATCAAACTTGTTTATAATATTCATTATCGATTTCACGTTATATATTATATAAATTGCGTTACAAGGCGAACCTGTTCGTCAGATATGTTATCTGAAACAATAGTTACCTAATTATTACTCTATTATTATCGATTTTTATAATTTTCCGTAGAATATTATAAACAAATCTTATTTGGCAATGTAGCGAAAGACAGGGCAATGTTAAATGACCATAAACTACATTGTTAAAGTCCCACTGCTGGGCATATTCGCTCAATATCGAAATTTACTTACAATTGGTCGAAATCCGACCATAATTAATTTAAATTATAACATAAACTAAACTTTTCTTGTTCTATTTATTATTATTAGGAGAAGGTTCGTATGAAAGAATAAATACAAAGTAACGTAAAACATCAGAGCTTCTAAATAAACGTAAATATCATAGTAACTTTTTTAATATAACCTCCTTAGTGCTTTTGACAATATAAACTTTTTGAATACAACCTTTTTTAATGGCGTTTGACATAATTGTCAGCGATTGACAAACACGCAGGTATACTCTGTATGCGTGTATGTATAATGGTTTGTGTAATCTGTTTTTTTATTTTTAAAAAAAAAAGATATTAGCATTGTATCCTCCTTCTCCATATTACTTTACTCGATATTTACATATATGATGACAATATAAACTTTTCTAATGTAACCTCCTTGGTGCTTTTGACAATATAAACTTTTTGAATGTAACCTTTTTTAATGGCGTTTGACATAATTGTCAGCGATTGACAAACACGCAGGTATACTCTGTATGCGTATATGTATAATTGTTTGTGTAATCTAGTTTTTTATTGTAAAAAAAAAATATTAGCATTGTATCCTCCTTCTCCATATTACTTTACTCGATATTTACATATATGATGACAATATAAACTTTTCTAATGTAACCTCTTTGGTGCTTTTGACAAGATAAACTTATTTTAACGTAACCTTATGACGTTTGACATAACTGTCAGCGATTGACAAATACAGCAGATATATTCTATTTGCGTGTGTGTATAGTAGAGTGTGTAATGTGGTTTTTATTGATTGAAAAAAATATTAGCATTGTATCCTACTTCGGAATATATCGTATTACATATATGATGACAGTATAAACTTTCTAATGTTACCTCCTTGGTGCTTTTGATAATATAAACTTTTTTAATGTAACCTTATGGTGTTTGACTGTACCTGTCTCCAGGGTTTTGTCTAGATCTATCCCAAGATTTATCATAATCGTTTTAGCGGTATAGGCTTAAAAGTCTAACAAACAAACTCTTTAACATATGTTACTTAGGATTCAATAAATCACGTCCCGTCTTTCATACCGGTTCGTACGTAAAAACCGCGTAAATAATTGCGATGCAGGTTTTCTTATCAATTTTATACGTTCATTATCTTCAATAATTTATCGTTTTATGTAATAATAATTGCAATAAAATATCACAAAAAATATTTTAATAAACCATTATTTTTAGTACTTATTTAAAGCCTATTGTGGTAATACATCTAGTATTGTAAATGCGAAAGTAAGTACATATTTTTTATATAAAAACAGAAAATTCCTAGAGGTGAAATAGCGAATGAAATTTTGTATAAAACTCCATCGTTTTTTTACATAAAGTTCATTAAACGTTTAAGAAATTCATAAACTTAAGATCAGCAAAAGTTGTACAAAGACAACATTTTTTTATCTGTTCTGAATCAGCCTAATTAGAAAGTATTACATATAAAAAAAAATTCTGTCTATGGTTTGAGGAGAATTTGAAAGGTTGTTCCATTTTCAAATATGTCTATTTCTCTAACTGCGTGAAATATCGTACAGTGATATTGTTTTAGGCAATATTAGACAATTCTTATTGTTATCAAATGAAAGAAAGATATCGCTGAAACAATAATAAAGATTATTTAACTAGAAATGTATACGACAAAATAGTTATGTCACAAATATTTTCACAATTCATACGATAGTGATCGCTTATATAAATATTACAATTTTGTTTTGGTGCATACTGTATATAAGTTACATTTGGGATTGTATTTTTACTAAATATTTAATTTAAATTTATTTCTATTATTAAAAATGATGACAAAAATCGCGATAGTCTGCCTTGGAGCGTTGTGTTTGGTACGTTTATATTACATTATAAAGACAATAGTATTGATTTAAAAATTAATTTGCACTGTCCCACTTCAAATGAGGCGAGGCGTATTGTAGGAATGTCTTGTTTTAGTTTACATTTTAGCCATATTACAAATAATTGTAGATAAAAAAGAATCGTGCGCTAGTTAATTTAAGGTATATTTAAAAAAAAACATTATTTTAAAATGTTATTGTAATTTTGATGCTCTCATTATTTTAAATTTGCTTTAAGAGTTAAAGTTAAAGTTTCATATTATTTATAAATATTTGTAAGAGGTTTAATGTTGCTATCTCTACTCAATACACGTCTCCTACATTTCTTCCTACTCGCACTCTATAATCTATGGTTTAGTTTACTGAAGCAGAATACCAGGACATAAAATTTGAAGTAGTACAAAATATAACGTTGAGTCATTCTTTCATTTGACGTTTTGTACGGGACAAATGTAAGACTTTAAATGAAGTAATGGCGGCTGCGTCACAGATTAAATAGATTATATATTTTTTAAATATTAATAAACAAACAAAAGTATGATAAAACTTATTCGAATGGTAAAAAAGTGAATGCTTTGGCCATGGCTAAGACGTGTTGCTAAGTCAAAAATGTTTTTTTCCGTAAATCCTCTAATCAGATTACTGTCGCTAAGAGAAAATATTAAATTCACAAATCCGTATTCTGCACAGATTAATCTAATTTTATAGTCAGACTATTCAATCACCTGTCAGTGAATAACTTAAGAGCAATAGAAGATTGTGACATTGTGAAATTTTTCCTAGCAGTGGAATCTTATTTAATAGAAATATAATAAACACATTCATCAATTACAAAAAATATTTTTATATACGTTCTTAATACATCCATGCCCTTATGTTTTATTAAAAAATAAAGGCTTTTGTTTCTTTTTTTTTAGGTAAAAAGCAGCGAAGCAATGATCCCAGCTTATTCAGTATCGGCGTTACGCCTTGCATTTGACGAAATATCAACCGTATTGCCTGTTGCCAACCAACTTGCCTGCCTCCTGATACCGTTTCTTATAAATCTCATCAACAATCTCAATAATCTCTCAAACATTGTACAGAATTTAACACCAGCACTGCTGCCTCACTTCGGTTGTACACTTCCCTTACTTTACGCAACTTTAACTGATTTAGCTTCCGTATTATTTCTTTATATAAGCGTTTTGATTTCTTTATTTAGATCGAATGTTCTAGCAGCTCCAGGCCTTTTGTTAGGTCTCGTTTCACAAGTACTGAACCTAGTTGTGGGTCTCTTGACAGGTCTGGGAGACAGCAACGGCTTACTAACCGGCCTAATAAAACTAATTACAAATGTCCTTGTTGAGTTAGAAAAATTGTTGATTTGATTTTGATATTGTTAAACTGTTATAGCATTATATAATTATATTTGTAAATATATTGATGTTTTTTTTATGAAATATTGTATTCATATTTTTTCAATATGACGTACTATCGGTTCCTCATCATCATCATGTCCGTGTACTTCATTGCTGAAGATTGCGTCTGCTCTAATATGCCTTAGTAAATCCACGGACGTACTGCTTCCATCTATTTCTCTATCCTTGGCTTCTTTGAGAGCTGTTGAAGGCGAGAGTCTCGTTACACTTATAAATGTGGACTTTTATTACTTGACGTGAGTGAACGATCTTTTCCCTTCAACCCTTCCAACCACAGCCAGTTTCTCCAGATGACCTGGTCTTTAAAAGATATGTCCAAAATGGATATGGAGTCTATATGGAGTACACGGTGGTAGCATTTGATAGATAAACTTGTCGTGATCCTAAGTTCTACGAGGATGCATCTATTTGTCCTTTTAGGTTTCTACAGAATCCGGAGCCTTGTCCTCCAACACACATCTCAAAAGCCTCTATCTTTCCTCGGCCAGCTTCCTGAATAAAATAGACTATTTTGTTGACATTTGAGACTTTCCTGTGTTTCCAGATTCTGGTAAACTTACTCATTGCTGCTTTGGCATCTATGTATTTCTCCAAATTTCACTCACTCCCTGACCTTTAGTAAGTGAACCCAGGTATACAAAATCCAGGCCTATAAATTCTTAACTTATAAATGACGAAACTAATGGGACTTTCCATTAAGCTTTGGTTTTAATATTTGTATATAAGCTGGATAATATAAATAATTAAATGTATTGTTCATATAATTTCTCAATCCCGTTAAAAACCAAAATATAACACCAGTATTGCTGCCCTCCTAATTTTTATCGACTTCGTAATTCTAAAATTATATTATTAAACAAGCAAATAATTTTGTGCCTGCTTGTTAATTTTATTAAGAGAATCTTTTCTTGAGAGGGTTCTAAAACTCATTCGACCCCACATAAAACCCTAAAAGCCTTTTTTACTTCCGCGATATTGTCTCTAGAGGAAGAAATAAGGTTAATACTCGAGAATAAAGTCAATACTGGAGACAGAAGAGTCCTTTTCACATTTTATTTGTGTACTAGCTGACCAAGCAAACTTCGTACCGCTTTTTCTTTTTTTAATATTATCAGCAGTCATAACAATATGTGTGTTCGCGACTTTTTTCCCTTTTAATTTGTAAATCTACTTTTCCCTTTAATTCAACTAAAATTGTTAAACATCGTTCGTTGTATAATATATTTTGCTGTAACTTAGAGTCCGATATTTATAAGTATGTATATAATGTTTGTAGCTATAGCGTATACACATATTTGTCATCTCTAAAAATAGAATTATTTTTGTAATTAATGTAGTCCCTGTGATTGGTAATAAATAAAACGCCAATCATAGGAATCAGATTTTATCCAATAAATCGATAACCCCCGTCGTTTGCTTGTCACAATAGTGCACGTTTGTCAGTCGTAAAAAACATACATTAGATAGCCACTTTCGGCGAACCATATTCCTGTTCCTGTTTCCGGGTTTCCTGCAAACAACAGTTAGTAAATTGGTGACAAGTAGGCGGCGGAGCGTTGGAGTGAAGAATCTGGTGGCATTTTCATTTATCCTGAACCGGCAAGTCTTCGCAAGAGTGAGCTTACAAAGGGGCTCACAATGTGGGAATACATAAATTATAAACACTTTACTAAGAATTACAGAGTGAGACTCAAACACAGTGTGTGAATGTGGGTGTGTGGGTGTGTGTGTGTGTGTGTGTGCGCGCGTGCGTGTGAGAAAGAGAGGGAGTCTGTGAAACAGTGACAGAGGGAGTGCGAGAGAACATGTAATACATACAGACTAAGAGACTTATAACTATGATATAACTGTGCAAAGGCGGTCTTAATCCTATAAGCAATTTCTTCCAGACAATTTTTGTATGACGTGAAGCTGAATAAAATAAATAGTAGGGCAGAAAAGTGCCAGAAACTTAAAATTTAAAAGAGTGTGCGTAAGAAGTACACAAGAACAAGAACTGTAAATAAAAATGCCACGTGTGTTTTTTGTCAATATCACAAATTATTAATTGAATTTTGTTTTTGAATTTTGAATTTAGAAAAGAGTTTTTATTAAATATTTTTATTTAATTAAATGACGAGTAGTGGCAAACTATAACGTTACCATGTAATTTTCAAATATTAAAACTACTTAACCTTCAAATGGATTATCATGAAAACGCTGCACATCTTCGTGACGCTAATCACGTGTTTCATCTTCACTTCAAAAGAAACTTCATAACTACGGTATAAGCGTGTAAAGGCGGTCTTATTGCTGCAAGCAATCTTTGCATGACGAGACGCTGAATACAATAAATAATAGGGCAGAACAGTGCCAGAAACTTAAAAATAATATGCTGAAAAATGTTATATACAGATTAAAGGCTGCTAATTAAATGTTTTTGTTAACGTGACAAAACTCGCAAAGTTTTGTTAACGTTATCTACCTGGACATAAAACCGCTACGTGAAACATTGCTTTTAGACCGTACTTAAAAAGATATTGCGAAAGTTTTTCATTTGTGTTTAGACAGAGATAAGCCTCGCAGATATTGTAAACGTTTATATTTATAAGACGATAAAGTATAATAAGTTACATTTTTTTGTTAATTTATTGATATTATGATATAACGATTATACACACAGTTCTCCTGATGAAATAGTAAGCGTTTATAAAACAAAGTAAGAGAATTTTCTAAAAATTTCCAATATTATTTCATGGAATATATATTAAAAGTACAAATTAATAATCTTTTAATGTTTAATTCACCTTGTAAGGTAGCCATCTTGTTAATGGTTCAATATACATAGAGTAGTTTAGTGTTGAAGTAGTACAGAGTAATTATAACTAACCAAAAATAGATATTATGAGAATTTCTTTGAACTTTGATTAAGACAAAATAAAACAACGTTAGGAATTTGTAACCAATAAAAAAGAAATTTAAGCTTTACAATTGGTTCACGTGTACAGAGTAACTCACATGTACAGTTTTTTGAAAGTGAATTTCCTTAAACCAAATTAAATATTTGTCAAAATACCGTAAATGGAGCTGTGATTAAAAAAATTGTCATTACTTGTAACCAATAATAAAATAATCTTTAACTGTTCCAACGGTTCACGTGTACAGAGTAACTAAAACTGCACCTGTTTTTTGAGAGAGAATTTTCATAAACCAAATTAAATATTTGACAAAATTACGAAACTCAAATTGCGATAAAAAAAATTGTAATTGTAAATATAAATATCCACAATAAAAAAAAGAATCTATAACTTTTCAAATGGTTCACGTGTACAGAGTAACTAAAGCAACAGTTTTATTTGAAGCTGAATATCCATAAAACAAACACAAAATATTTGAGAAAATTCCGTAATTCAAATTGCGTTTGATTCATCTCTATTTAAAATTTTACAAAGGATATATGTATTTAATTCAAATTATACGGTAGCCATCTTTGATTAAGACAAGACGCATAGAGTAGTTTAATATTATGATTGCTGAAAGGAAAGTACAGAGTAACGACATTAAAGCATGAAGAGTTCTTTTAAAGATAAATGTGTTTTCAACTTTCGTGCTTAATCATTAATAACATTTGCAAAAATTACTTAACAAAGATAAACAGCGCTAGAAAATTTTAAGTGATAAAAAAACACTCTTTTACTTTTGAATTGGTTGACGTGTATAGAATAACTAAAACTACAGCTTTTTTTATAGTTAATATACTGACAACAAACGCAAAATATTTGACAAAATTACGTAATTCAAATTGCGATACACATACATTTTATTTATTTATATAATACAAACTAAGTAAATACTCAAATATAGGCAAGTCATATACGGTAGCCATCTTTGATTAGGACAAGATGCATAGAGTAGTTTAATATTATGATTGCTGAAACGAAGGTACAGAGTAACGACAATAAAGCATGAAGAGTTCTTTTGAGAATAAATGTGTTTAAACCTTCGTGCTTAATCATTAATCACATTTGTGAAAATTACGTAACAAAGATTGCGATAGCAATTTGTAAGCATTTATAAAAACACAAAGTATTGTTATAATCACGTACTTCTATAGAAGAAACTAATTCTATTTCATCTTATATAACATGTACTGTTACGTACGATGATTTTAAATAATGTTTAGATCTGTACTGATCCTTCATATTTATATATTTGTTTGGGTGAGAGATTTTTTTTATTATTTCTATGCTAGAACACTCGACTTCCTAAAATGTAATCACAAATAAAAATCAAAGATTGATTCTACCGAAAAGATACTGATAAGTAACTCCCTAGTTACTGTCACTTATATCAACGCTTCGTACCTTAGAATTAATAAATAAAAAAGCAAAATGTTTCGACTATAGTAAAAGAATGTGTTGAAAACTTAACTGGAACAAAAATAATTCGCAATTAGCAAAAACGCGACCTTTACGCCTAGATTCTCGACAAAGAACGAAAAATATTTTAATTGCGATCAGAAATTGTTAGTTGTCAATGACAAATGTCAAAAACAAAAGAAAAAATCGTATTCTTTTGAAGCTAACATCATTTCTAAAAGACGGGATGAACGTCAAATTGTTTTTACTATATTCCAAGAAATTTTCATATTTACTCACATTTTAAACCTTCCCTAGACTTCCACAGATAATTCATAACCAAATCAGTCAAGTCGTTCTCGAATTATAACGAGACTATCGAACATCAATTAATTTTTATACATTTAGATCTGCTAGTGAATATACCATTAAAAACAATGGATTATTATAAAGATTAGTGGGAGCAAAAATAGAAACAATTTCGAAATTGGTTGTTCTTATAATATATTTTATATTTTTTTAATGCATACACAAGTTTGCTGTACTATATATTTAGTAATAAAAGACTGTTATTTGTAGATTACAAGAAAATGGTAATTAAATTAAATAAAAGTTGGTCCGCTACTACTTAAGCATGGTCTTGTATAAATTCTTGATCCTGGTAACTGATCGATTAATTTCTGAAACAGGAAACACTAATGAAATTATCTTTTATTACAGGTAAAAACTAATCCTATACCAGGATTTATTTCGTATCCCATTAACCAATATCAAGAGCATTATGGCAATGTGGAGCCACCGATTTTTCAAACATCAAGCGAATTCAGCCCTTGTCCTCATATTCCTTTGGCCCAAAATCAATTGATGCCTTATCAAAACGTGCCTTTTGTATTCAATGATTACGTGCAACGAATATACTTGGACGATTCCCAACGAAGTAGTCTTGATTCATCTTTTGATCAGAATGTTATGAAACCTCAACGATATATATTGAATTCTGCAAATAACTTACTAGTACCTAATGCTTATAATTATGTGTTATCACCAATAGATAGTATTTATGAAAATCCAACAACGAGATGGAATAACGTGCAAAATTATACACCAGCAACGGTTATAAATACGTCATTTCCAGATTATATAGATCACAGTGAACACTGTGAAGAAAACCCAAAAAATAAAACAAAACCTAAGCGAAAAAATAGTTGTCGAACTAAAGAAAGAACTCATAGAAAAGGGCACTCTAATAATAAAAATGGCAACGTTTCAAAAAAAAGAAAATGTAAAAATAGATCGCAGAAACAAAATGAATCTGAAGAAACAGATAACTTTACACGCATTGGATCCAAACAAAAATGTGCACGAAACAAATCATTAAATAATAAGGAATCAAAAAGGACTGAAGTAGAAACAAAACCGACAAATAATGACAGAAGATGTAAATGTAGTAAAACAAATAACTCGCGGAAGAAAACCAAATCCTACGATTCTCACAGTATCGATCAACCACTTGCAAAATTAGACGATTGTTTTGATATAAATGAAGATTGCATGGAACTACAAAACCGTTGCACTCGTAACTACAACAATGATATGTGTCAGCAACAATATCCTTTTGTTCCAATCAATTTCGCAAACAATATGGCAAATTATATTCAGAGTCTAATATCCAACAATTTACTAAGTCCTGACTTTTCTACCGGAAATATTATTTTGCCATATAACTTTAATAATTTGTATAGTTTACCTCAATTTAATTCAAAATCTTGCCAGGGAAGACCCAGGAAAAATAAAAAAAATACGAAAAGAAAAAAAGAGAAGAAAATAAATCGTGAAAATTGTACGGATACTACTTCAAATGACTTCAAAATGGCACCAGCAACAACAGCAGATGAATCAAATAAGGTATCAACAAAAAATTGTAATCTACCGGCACAATCTGAGAGTCAGGAAATTACAGAAAATATTTCCGATTTAAATTTTCGAAATAATTCCATTGGATTAGGTTATGAAGAAGTTACTCCACAATTAAACGTAAACGTAGATGATTATTATCCAGAGTTCAGCTCGGATAATATATACATAAGCAAAGAAGAATATGATTGGAATAACTTTAACGAAAGAAACTTTTATTCTTCAGTAGATAACAGTGCGTTAGGAGTAGAAGGAGAAACGAGTAGCAGTAATAGTGACATAAGGTTGACCTTTAAAGATAGCGATGGTTATATCAAATTGCTTGATCAATTAAATCTAGTTACAACAAATAATGAATACATTAAAAAACCTCATCAATATAAACCTGTAGATAAATTAACATTTCAGATACCTCATCCGCAAGAAGTAACATCCATTGAAACAGAAAATATTGACGAGGAAGATGTAGTAAATATAACAGATAATAAAACAAAGCAGCTTAATCCGAAAGAAGAAATACAATTTATGACACCACCAGCACTTGATTTTCCTGACTTTAAAACAGAAATGATAGACACTGATAATTATAATCTAACAGTAAACAATCTACCAAACGATAAATATGAAAAGCCCAGCAATAAAATGTCTGCGTATTCGTCTACCAAAAGCGGAAAGACACACAAAATCATTGATCAAAATGAAGTTGAAACTGTTTTTGGACATTCAAAGGTTGTCAAATATGGTGCATCATCATATAAAACAGAAACAGTAGATTATAATAGTGATTTTGAAGACAGCGATGAAGAAGATGGAGAACAACATCTACTTTCCGAGGACGGAACAACAACTATTGTATTAGCCAAGTCATCACCACATCCTTATAGCACTTCGAATATATAAAAACTATTTATGCATTTAATAAAATAATAATTAATTCACAAAGTAGTTTTAATACATAATAATATTTATATAGGATGTTTCTCCTTTTGAATTTAAAATCTTTTAAAGTAATTAAAAGACGGAAATGAGAAATCGAATTTGAAGTTCCGTGATTAATTATACGCTTGGACTTTCCCTTTCCAATGTAAAGACAGCGTAAAGCATACTTTGTTTGTCTAAATTATTTATATTGTAAAAATTTCTTTATACCCTCTTTTACCACATCAGGTAGTAAATTGAACAAGTAATATGTTCTTTTAAATTTCTAGGCTTATAAATATACTACTAGCTGTTCATGGTGGTGTCTCCCGCGTAGTTTGTGATCCCGTGGAGATATGGCTAAATTGGTTATTTATCGGATCTGTCAATCCAAACCCTCCTCGAATCCACATGAATTCACACAAAAAAATTTAACAAAATCGGTCCAGCTATTTAAGAGCAGTTCAGTCACAATTTTCATCCCGTTTTTCACCTTCTCAAGTTTTTCTTCAGCACATTTGTCTCCAATCTATCTCATTTATAAACGTCATCGAAATTAATCCTGTAATTTAAAGCGCAACAGACAATATATTGTTAATATTTACGAGCTTAGTAAAATCATATTCCTCCTCATACTACTCATGCTACTCATACTTGACAGCGCTAATCTCAGGAACTACTGCTCCAATTTGGAAAATTCTTTCAGTGTTAGATAGCCCATTTATTGAAGAAGCTTTCATGTTTATATGCTTATTAGGCTAAGATTAATAGGAGCGGTGTAACGATGAAGAACGTTTCAAATTCTGGGTTAATTTTTCCCTTTGACAGCTTCAGCTGCGTGCACTACGTAAACGATTAGAATTTCGCAAAAATCATGTATAACAGAATTGTTCCTCTTAAAAAGTTCTAAAAATATGTCCGAGCTAGTATATGTCTATTTTTTAAGGTTGGCTCATTATAACCTATTTTATGATAACCAAATTTGTTCCTGTGGTCTCACTTCTGAGGTGCAGACGAAGTTGCGAAAATCAGCTAATACCTATAAGTTAATGAATCTACTTAATTTTTAAGACGTATATGGACTTGATGTTTACAGATACAAAAAAAAACATGGTATCTTTTGCCTTTTAGCTGCTGAACGAGTTTTTTTGGAATTTTCGCTAGTAGAAGTATTGCTTCCTGCTGATTTTGATTGATTGATGAACTTCAACTGATAATAACTGATATTAAAATAAATAATGTGAAATGTGAAATTGTAAGGAGAGTAAATGCAGGGAATATGGTAAATGGTGCTCTGCACGCCTTTATCAATAGCCAGATGGTGTCTCAAAGGGCTAGACTGGCTGTGCATGCTGAAGTTTTGGGTATGGCAGAANAGTGGAAGGACGTTGTCTCTGCCTACCCCTATGGGCATGAGGCGTGATGCTATGTATGTATGTAAAATAAATAACTTTGACGGGAACTGGAAGTATCAAAAGATCGGGCATCCTTTTTTGTTAGAAATTCATTTAATTTTAAATAACTTTTTTGCAAAAGTAATAGAAATTTTTACATATTTGTTACGATTTTTTAATTTTGTTATATCGCTTTCGTGGCCATGAAAAGTCCGCTAAGTCGGCCTTATTTTTAACCGACTTCAAAAAAGGGGGAGGTTATCAATTCGTCAGTATTTTTTTTATATTGGTTACCTCATATCTCCCGACTGGGTGGACCGATCTTGAAGACTTTTTTTTAAATGAAAGGTGATGCTCGTCATAGGGTCCCATTTTTTTTTAATCCAGTTCTGATGATGGCATCCATGAGAAAACCGGATAAGTGTTAAATTTGCATTAAGCATGTGCGCGACAAATGGACGAATAACTCAAGATCACGCCAACCGATTTCGATGATTCTTTTTTTATTGGAAAGGATATACTTCAAGGGTTGTTTTGTGATAGTTTGGTTAGGTTCTGATGATGGAATCCATGACAAAGTGACGGAACTCTTCAATTCTTAGGAGCAAATGAACGATACTCGGCAGAATCTTCTATAGGCTATCCAGATATTTGAGTTGCCTACCGTAACTTCGGTATGGTCAGGTGTTAGTCGTAGTTAAATATGAAGATCAATGGATCTCCACAACGGCTTACAGTAAGGGTGCGGTTTAAGGCAGAAAATATAAGTGTCTGTAATCAAATAGCAATGAGCTTACATTTGTTGCTGCATTGCCACACGTTTGCTTCAGATTCACTAAAAATGAAAAAATAAATAAAAATTTTGACAAAAAAAGAACCGCTTTCAAAACAGACTTACATATATAGCTAGAGGTGGGAGAGACGCGGGAGCTGCCAAGTGGACACGCGGGGAACACCTATTTTGTCTGACGCCGACTCTGAATATAAGAATACGAAAATTTCTTACTTTTTATAGCATATTAATGTATTTGTAAGTTTGTTTGGAAAGCGGTTCTTTTTTTGTTAAAGTTTCTATTTATCTTACATTGACATTTTAAAATTCCTTAATTCTTTTCAATGGCATATTTAATAGGATAAGGATTAATAGACAGTACCGTTTTCTTAGGCATTACGTAAGATAACAGACAGTGGGAGCCTCATATAAGTGGTCTATCGAACAGGCTCAGCTCTGCGGCTTACGCGGTTAAAAGAATTCGTCGTCTGACAGATGTTGATACTGCCAGACTAATATATTTCAGCTATTTTCACAGCATTATGTCATATGGTATTCTACTTTGGGGTAATGCTGCTGAGATGCCATATTTGAGCTGCAGAAAAAGGCCGTTCGTGCGATTTACAATATGGGTCCAAGAGAGTCGCTAAGAAACAAATTCAAGGCAGTTAACATAATGACAGTTCACTGCGTATATATATTAGAAAACTTGTTGTATGTACATAAAAACATTGACTCTTTTAATAAAAAGAGTGAATGTACATCATATAACTTACGAAACCAAAACAAACTTGTTATAAATTCTAGTAGGCTGCATAAGATTAACAACTCATTTAAGGGTAACTGTATACGTTTCTATAATAAACTCCCACAAGACGTTCTAAAGATGTCAATTAATAAATTCAAAGTCTTTGTTAAAAGAAAGTTGATAGAAAAATCGTATTATAAGTTGCAAGATTACCTAGACGATAGAAACGCTTGGGAGTGAACAAATTGCTCTAATTTTAATTAAAATATAGTAACCTAATATGATATTGTAACGATGATGGTAAAAAAAATACCCGACTGAGTTCGTTGTGGGTTCATCATCAGACGTATATTAGAATCGAAGTGTGGAAAAAATATATAATTTGACGATTCAAAAGTGCTGTAATATGCCTACTTGAATAAAGATATTTTTGATTTGATTTGATTACAAAGGTATGAATAATATGGTTTGATTAAGGTCGAGACTTTTATTTACTTTTAAAATGTAAAAAAGTAATTATAGTGGCATAACTACAGTAGTTGGACATACGATATTACGGACTTTTTTGTAGTTAACTCTTCTATAATATTGTAGAACATTTTTTTGTTCTATCATTAATAGTTTTCGCAGCGCACGCGATGACAGATTTTTTTGTAACCTATTTTTTCACACCTTGGATTACTTTAATGCGTTTTTATTGGGATCCCTATTTTTTTTTGAGAAAGTAATATATCCTGTGTCACTTAGGGGAAATGTAGCTTTCTAATGGTGAAAAAATTTTTGAAATCGGTCCAGTAGTTTTTGTGTGATAACGTTACAAACATTCATACATACAAAAACACAAATGTTTCCTCTTTATTATATTAATTCAGTCAGATTTGCGTTTGACTGTGATCACACCTGATAGTAAGTGATGATATAATCTAAGAAGGAAGCGGGATACTTACTCCTGTTTGGCACAACTTATTTGCCTGGTAAGGTTGTAACTAAGTCACGGCCGAAGCCCCCCAGTCTCAGACAAATTAGAAAGTGCAATTTCCTTAATTCGCCATACCGAGGATCGAACCCGGGGCCTCTTTTACATAAAAGTTATTACAATGATGTCGTCAATCTATTTTAGTTTATCTCCATGAACACATTACTAACTTTTCTATCAATTATGCAAGTCAGTTATCGGCATGACGAACTTGCCTTTTTACAAATATATTACATAAAAATACAGCCATTTTGAAAGCATACGATAATAAATGGATATAAACACGGCTTTTGTCAGAGTAGATTTATACGAACCTCGGATTCAGGCCCAGATATTTACTTTAAAAAAAAACAATTCAATATGGCGTCTCGCTTTCTCGCATTAATCGCTATCCAAGGAATTCTTCTTCAGGTAATTAAACCCTTACTAATATTATATATGCGAAACTGTCTGTTTGTTTCGCTTTCACGACAAAACTACTAAACCGATTTGAGAAAGGATATAGACTATTTTTAATGCGAAAAAAAGTTGTAAGAAATCAGTATCGTAATTTTTACAGCTAAAAGCTTGAAAATTATATTTTAAACTGTTGATTCGTTAGAAATAAATATGACAATCAAAGTTTTTAAAAGTCTTACCCTGAAGTTTCTAAAATAACAATCCTTACTAATATTATTAATGCGAAAGTAACTCTGTCCGTCTTTTACGCCAAAATCGAACCGATTTAAATGAAATTTGGTTCAAGAAGCCTTTGGCCTAGAGAAAGTGCAATTAAGCCCTTTGCAGTGAAACACTGCAAATAGCTTATTAAAGTATTTATATTTATGTAACTTATTAGTAAAATAATAACCCTAAATTAGCCTAATGAGTTAACTTATTATTTATTAGTTTATGGTTTGTAATGAATAAGACAAGATGGCATTCTAAGTACGCTTCTAGTCGTTCGACGTAGCGTTATCGTCCTTCAAATGTCACCAACCGCTTTTACATTAAATATAGTTTTTCATGCACAAAAGTTTATCATAAGTACATATTCTAAATACCTTACAGCTTAATAAAAGATACAGAACTATAGAATAATAAAATATATATATGCTGTAATAAAAGAAATTACACGCTATTTAGAGCTTTAACATTTGATCTTTAAAAAGTTGGCTGAGTGTTATTATCATATATCTAAATTTTTACATTTATTATATAAATTAGTTTAGACACTGGAGAAATAGTAAAAAAGCTTGTACATGACAATAAATTGATGATTTGTGATTGATTGATGACTATTTCTCGAATATCTGCGCGGAATGTTTAAATTAAACAATCTATATAAAAAATTTATAGATAACAATGATAGACTATAGATATATAAGAATATAAAGAAAGAAAATCATCCTTTATTTTATCATGATTGAAGAAACACTCAAAAACATTGTTTATTAAAGTTTATAAATAGATAAAATATGAATTTTATATCAACTTGACAAATATTCGTATACAAATTTTTAATCCGCTTTAATAAAATATAACGGATGACGTAAAGAGTATTAGGATGTTAATAAATCCATTTGTCAAAATAGAAACCTAAAAAGACTCACACCCACACCCTTACATATACTCATAAAACTTTATTTAAGTTAGTTTTACTCTGTTATTTTATATTTTAATCTGTCATTTAAGCATACAACGAAATGTCAAAAAAACGTCAAAACTGTACGCAGTTTCATTACAAATAAAAAGTAAATAATATAAAATACAAATCCTTTTTTTCCACAGACCGTCTATTCGCAGTGCGTCAATCGAGTTGTACCATCATGTGCTTCAAACGTCGTGGAAACCCTCCTGCCTAACCAGGTCCTATACAGAGAACCTGGCCTTCCCATCCTCCCTTCCCCCCTTCTTCCAGGACCAGTCTGCCCAGGGTCAGTTTACCCCACATCAATTATCCCAGAAGTGGGCTACGCTCCAACAATAATCCAGGACAGCAGTGTGGCAAACAGTTTGGCCAACGCTTTGCAATTGTTGGTCGTCAGTAACTTGTTAAGTACCACTTTACCTGGACCCTGCGATGTTCCCTATCCCTACGAGATCATGGGTCTACCAGGATATAACTATTTGTACTAAATTTTATCAAATTTCACATTTATTTTGGTTAAATAAATTTTGTTTTTAAATTTACACATGTTTATTTATTACAACTGTCATACTAGTTATTGTAAATACGCTTATTTCACCTACTTTAATTATTTTCAGGTCGCAAAATGGCCTTGTAAAATGTTATTATTCATTTAAATATATCTTTATTTTTATATATTATCTATGTATATTTTTGGTTGCAAATCCAGGACAATTGTGGTATCTTATTATATAAGCTATGGCTCAACGCGTCAAATCCTTTGTGCCTTCTCCGACGTACATGACACTGGCGAAGTGGTGTGCACTCAATTAGCACACCTGAAATCCATTAGAAGAAGAAAAATAAAAGAATTTAAAACCTTTTTTTTATTGTTAAAAATGGGTATACGAATAAATAAAGTGTTATTCAATACATTTTGTAAAGAGATTGTGAGATTAATTTCAATTTTTCTCTTTAGAGAAGCACGACATCCTGTTTTATCTATCGATGGTTTTTTTTTAAATACAGGTTTCAGCTCACGTAAAATGCCTATAAAATATTATTACAATACAAAAGTCGGTTCGACAGCATGTGTAAAGTAGAACGTAATGTAACACGAAACGCAATCTCCTGAGAATGGACGTGATGCGAAAGCAAATATGGCTCTTTGCAATTTGCCATTTATTGCCTTTATTACAGAATATATTTGCTTTGAGTTATACATTTATGAAAAGAAATACATATAACAGTGCTATGAAAGTTAAATATAAGTTATAGTATTCTTTCCCTTGCGAGAAGGACAACAGTAGACGGAAATATAGAAAATGATGACGAAGTACCTTGTCACATGTCTCGCGTTGGTTCTCAGTTAATAATTTAATATTTAACTCTGAAAAGACTGATTGATTGATTGATTGATTGTCTAGAACATAGCACCCTTTTTTACTTAAACTAAGTCACTATGTGTTCGTAAATGGTCTCATCCTTAGGAAAACTTGTAAAAAGGTGTCCCACAAGGATCAATACTTGGTCCTTCTTCGTTGTTAATATATATAAATGATTTAGAATACCACGTAAGCAGATAGAAATGTAGAAAATTATGAGGATGTAAATAGTACCCTGTCACAAGTCTCACGTTGGTTTATAGTTAATAAATTAATATTAAAAACGACAAAAACTAATTGTGTTGAAATGCAAAAGAAGTCTGTGAAAATATCCAAATAGACGATAGTCCATTAAAGAAAGTTATGTCTACAGTCTTCCTAGGAATAACCTTAGACTCTGGGCTTCAGTGTGGTGCCCATATTAAGACTCTGGCAGGCAAACTTAGTGCAGCTGCATTTACTGTTAGGAAGGTGAGGCAATACACTGATGTTGAAAATGCTAAAATGGTGTATTTCGCTTATTTTCATAGTATTATATTTTACGGCATGCTGTTATGGGGTAAGGCGCAGACATTGAGACTATTTTTATATTACAATAAATAGCAATACGTGCCATAACAATTGGAATCTCACGTTTCCTTAAGAGAAAAATTCAAAGAAACCTCAAAGTTTTATACATCCGTAACAATATTCTCTTATACAGCAAAAAAAGCAAAATACACAATTTTAATACAGGAAATACAAACAAACTTGTAATCCCTTATTTTTGGGTTTCAGATAGTATTTGTCGGGTTGAGCATACGCATTTTTAATAAGATACCCGAATCACTGATGTTAATAACGTCGTATTACAAAAGGTATATTATAATATTGAAAATTATTTAAGCGACAAAGATGTTTGGACTTGATTCCAGTTGCGTATGAAAGCTAAACACGTTGTAACATACAAAACTGTATTTGAAAGAGTTTCTTGAGAATCGTTGAGTTTCTTGCCAGTTTTTTTTCTACGAAATCAACTTTCCAAACTTCTGATAGATTTGTTACGAACAGACAGACTAATGACGAATCAAAAGTGCTTTTTCAGCCTACTTGATTATCCTGTAGTATGTCCTAAGTCTGAATAATTCCAGCAAAATGAAATACCGCTTCAAAAGTGAATTTAAAATATCACTGAGGATACTGTAAGGATATACATCGACACCTGTTTAGGTTAAATTTATATTTTTGTGGAAATGGAAGGTTGTTATTATAATACCTGCTTTTGGACTTATGGAGTTATAATAGTGGAATTCTTCTTAAAATTGATGTGGTAATATATAATTAATCAATAACAATGAAGTCTTAAAACGTGCCAGATAAAAGATAATAGATAACTCTAAAATCTATATGAACAATGGACATTTAGATAAAGGACCAGTAACATCCCTTTATCTTGGACGATATGGCATCGAAATTAGTTTTATTTATTATAACCAAATTTCTAATAACGAAGGTAAATATAAAACGCTATTGTTAACATATTTTGCTTAGGATTTCTTATACTCTTAAATTTTAAAATCAACTATTACAGTAAAACGTAAATCTCAAATAATCAAGGATTTCTTATCACTTATTGCGGCTTTTCATTTATTGTGTTTACTAAATGAGTGGGTTTGAAATAACAGTTGTCTAATTTGAAGAAGGTCCGGTTGAGAAAAATAAAAACTATCAGGATTATCTTCTATAATAATGCTACAAAATCTTTAACTCTATTTTCTATATCTGTCCAAATCTGGTAGCTGTCTCATTTATTTGAGCTAAAAGCAAATAGGAAACCAAGCCCTCTTGAAGTGACGTAAATATGTTAAGTAATTTATGCAATGCAAATTATTAATCAATCGTTATGCTTTACAGGTGATGTCTTCATATCCACCGCCGTATTCATTGAACTCATTTCTTTTGAGAGAACCAAATCAACAAAGATCACATCAAATACCCTACAAGCCAGAATATAAACCAGGACGACCTAGTTTCACACCAGCTCCACCACAAAAATCGTACCAGAAACCTAAAGAATACACAACTGCAGTTGTTCCAAGACCTGTAGAATATCGACCACATATATATCAGATCTCATCTGATTACCAAACACCAAATACAGTACCTTTACCCAATCAAATTATTATAACTGCTCCAAAGGAAGCACCAAAATCATCACAAGAAAGTCCAGCTTCAGTGAAATGTTCAGCAAGTTTAGATAGAAACGTTTTGAATAATTTAGCAATTGCTTTACAGCTTTTAATACTTAATAACATAATTAGTACACCTAAATCGGAATGTCTAGATACAGTATCTCCTTGTAATGTAGAACTACCCACTGATTTATCAAGCAAATCTATAAATAAGAGTCCTTATCAAATGCCTAATGCAAAATTTTTGGGATCTTCTAATTTTGGAGACGATAATGTTATGTCTAAAGCCATGACGGGTTTGGCTGGATCTGGAATTCCTTCACCAAGACCTGGATTTACTTTGATGTCTCCATACGACTCTATAGCAGCATCATCGCCGTTTGCAGATTCTGTGTCATCTTTGATTACATCCAAAAACGATTTTAAGAGTCCATACGCTGCAATGATGAATGACAATGATTTGTTTTCTATGACCGACTTGTTTTAATTAGTTTTTTTTTTAATTTAGACCTATTTATTGAATCTATTTATTGTTGTTATAAATTATACAATTATGTTAATAAAAAAATTGTGACAAAGTATTGTTTATTTAAACGTATTTAAAAACACTTGTTAAGAAGTGTTGCATATTACAACTTTTGCCTTCGGTGTCACTTGCGTAGACCGGTTCATGTGGGAATATGAGAACATTAGTATCACTTTGGGTGGTTCCAAAGTCTTACAAGAATATATACACAATTTTCTTCTAATCAACACTATTAATGCATCAGTTTGTTCGTTAAGCTTTTATTCTATAACCGCTGGAACAGTTTATAATGAATTTTTGTACAGCGATAGATTTTCTTCGAACTTTGCAGAATTAATATGCATCTGTATTCCATCTTAATCTTATAAAGGAGTGAAATTAGGTTGTAACGTAATAAAAGCTAAGAATAACGTAAGAAATCGTATTCATGAAATAGACAGTAGACATCACCTAATAAGCTTTCTTGATAAATCTTATGTTAAGAAGAAAAACTGCGGAGTTCTTTGCATGAAACGTTTCATTGTTACGTCTAAAGCAAGCTAGTAATTTAAAGTTATCATCTTAATAAACTAGTGCTTGTTGTTTTCTACCAAATAACCTGGAGGTTAAACCCACTTCGCTGTACCAAAGAATGCTTCCCAGGTTTCACCACGACATGAGAAATATTGATTTCATAACACATTGTAATTGTATGTTACTTAATTATTATATATTGACGTATCTTTCATAATATAAATGCGTGTTTTATCTTCATTTCTGCTTTCGAAATTGCTTTCTCAAGCAAGCTTCAGTTGATACTAATCAAAATCATAATTCATTAGATATTGCATTGATATTTCTACATTTTCTTTGTGATAATGAAGTTTTAAAAACTAAATTGGTTTTGTTACTTCCTTTCAACTTTAGACTTATTATCACACAATGAAAGCAATACAATATTTCTAGTTAATACTTCCCCGATCGAGCAAGTTCTATTTATTAATAACGAATTCAATAACTTCAATGATAAATTTACTACTAAGAATAGTGAATATTAATCTCGAAGAGAGGAACAGAAAATTCTACTTGATATCAAGAAGGAAGTCCCAATTCACTACAAAGATCACAAAAACCAATTGATATTCGCAATGCATTGCATAAATTAACTTGTAATACGATTAACACGTAATATTTGTCGTAATGTACGTCCAGTTTTATAAAATATTGCGCGTATGATGAAAGTAACCTATATAAATGTTTATATGTCACCGAAACGACTTCAGTTTGGATAAAGCGATGGAGTACAGAATAATTTTTATAACAGTTGCCTTATTTTGTCAGGTACGTAATATTTTAGATAATATATGCATGTAAATGAAATCGATACGTTATCTTTGTCTAGGTATGAAATGGCTTCGACCGTGGCTATTATTCTACCAGCAAAGATTTGTTTCCAAGCAAAACTATATATATATATATAATAGAGAACGGAGAAGCATAAAGCACAGGGGCGTAGGGTTCTCCGCCGATATCGTTATTAATTGGATCCATTATTTAATTTCTTATTCTGTGGGCGTTCGTGGGTAATGTTGGTGCAATCAAACACTTTATTAATTAACTCGAGTTATAATGTTCAATCACTTAATGTTCCCGATATCGATTTACGCACACTTATTAGGAATAATAGCTAGGAACGCGACAGTTTCAATAGTCGACCACTCCGGCCGACCGCCGCTCGAGAACTCACGAGAGACGGGCCGGACTGCCACTTATTGACTCTGCCCCACGCCGATACCAAGATGGCGCCAGCGTTCTACAGTCTCTTGCACTCCGACATATATATATATAGTACAAGGCTAGAGACCGTTAAGAGGTCAGTTACCATGTTATTATGTTAGGCTGCTTTATCATCAGGTGAGATTAATTAAAATTAAAAAAGGGTCTAAGGGACAATTGTAACGTACTGTCTACTTGAGCAGGACTATGACACATCTCTCATTTTGGATCATCTAAGGGTAAGGGAATAGGGCATTAAAGGTGTTCAAAAAGATATTACACCTGGCCTTAATACTCCTAGAATTATGGATAAGATTGTCTTCTTTCAATAGCATAAAGCTTAGTGCTAGACTGTGACCTATGTAGGCCACCGACAATACAATCCAATCTGGTAAAAGGTAATTTGCCTCTTAATTTATGGAAAGAAGAAGTTGTACTGTTACACCTAAAAGGCAGTCCTACTGACAACGATAAACGTCAATATATATAACGCGATATATCTTCAAATTCTTTTGATTAAATTCCAAAGAGCTATTTGTTATACTATTATTTTCAATGACAATTTCTTTTTTAGGTACAATCACAATGTTTCAGCTCTGGCGTGATATCACCAGTTGTGACAAGTCCACAAGTAATTGGCTCACCTGTGGTCGGTACAACCATAATAGATAACTCAGTGGCAAATGCTTTAGCAAATGCCTTACAGCTTCTAATAGTAAGCGACCTTATAGAGTCCAGATTAAAAGGATCATGCCTATCCGAGGCATTATTAGGTGGGATAGCTCCAATTATTGAAACCGTCACACCGGTTTATCCACCAATTATATCTGTCCCTGAATATATAACAACTTGCGCTCCGTCTATAGAGTTTATCCCAACGTGTGGTCCTGTCGTTGAATCACTTGTCCCTAATTACTACGGTCCTATCTACCCTAATACATACGAGGTTACAGAAACAATAATACCCAATTATCTTGGAGGTTACACAGATATTGTAGCACCTAATCTATGTGGTACACCAAACCAAGTTTTAACCCCTTATGGTGGATTAACGGAAATCATAATTGGAGCTCCCTATGCTCCCAATGTTTATGAAGTAATTGCTCCAAATCCTTACGGCTGTAGTTGTAGTGTTCAAGAGATAACTGCACCGAATTATATTCAAAGTTATTGCGGAGTCCCTGAAATTGTGACACCACAATTCCCATGTAGTCCTGGATGTTCTAGAGGGTGTGGGGAAGTGATTATTCCTAACCCGTATAATCCATATAGTAGCATTGCGGAAGTAATTTCACCTTATAATCCTGGATGTGGTGTGACAGAGGTAATAACACCCAATTATTATGGAGGGCTTACTGAAGTCATTTCCCCGATATCCCCTCTCAATCCTGGTTGCTACAGAGGTGTTACTGAGGTCATTTCTCCAAGTCCTTGTTTTGGGCAGAGAGCTGAAATTATTTCTTCTTTCCCTTCTTGTTCTCCGGGATGTGGTTGCGGTGCCACAGAAATTATAACACCGAACTGTTATGGAGGGGTTACTGAGTTTATTACCCCAACAAATCCCTTTACACCTGGTTATTATAGTGGATTACCAGAAGTATTTATAACTGAACCAAGCAGTACTTATTGTGGAGCCTTACCTGAAATTGTGGTACCGTGTAATACAGAAGTAGTTTGCCCACCTCAATATACTTCGTTCTATCCAAGAGTTACTGAAGTTTCTCCTGCTTTTGGTTCTAATTGTTATGGTGGAGTAAAAGAAGTGATATCTGTCCCTTGTGCTCCTTCACCAGCAGAAGTCATAGTGCCATCATTAATTTCAACACCATACAACTATGGATTCATGCCTTCACCTGCTCCATGTGTCAATATAGATCCATTACCGTTTGAACAGTTTTATTATTAAATGTAAACTAACTTATTTTATCTAATAAACGAAATTTAATTTATATATTTTTGTGTTATTTTACAATGAAATGCAGGACAACATTTTTCTGTATTAAAGTTTCTTGTTGCGTAAAAATTAAAAGGTAATTGAAAATGTACATACAATTAGGATCAGACTGAGCAGCACTATTAATTACAACAATTTAAATAGTTTTAATAATACAGATAACATTTTAAGATTGTTGATAAATTGGCTCTATTTAAAAAAGGATATAATTTAATAATCTGTGTAAATTTGAGGATATCACTATTACCTCAAGATGTGGTGTTAAAATAAATGAAAACATAGATTATAATTAATTTATTTTCATAATAAATAATTAATATTAACGATTCTAAATGTAACATAATTTCAAGAATGAACTACCTTCAATAAATTAACAACAATCAAGACTTCTAATGATTTTCTGATGATGTTTCTGTGTACACACCCTGAATTCACAGCTTCTCTGTATATATTTATGGTATTAAGTCAGTGTTTAAGGTAAAGGAAACCGGACAAAGTTTCTAATTAATTCTAAAATCCCTAAGGCTTGTATTGGGAAAGCTTTTACCGCGACCTCCTTTAAAATAAACTAAACCATTCACAATTTTGTCGTCATAAATTCAAAGAATATTAACAAATCAATAAAAATATTAAGAAAATATCACGTGATTTTGATTGATTTGGAAACTGTATTTTTTTTTGTTATTGGCAACACTTACATGAAAAATTACCTTAACAATTCAAATATGAATACGTGTTGCCAGTTTTTTGAATCTACTGTTATGTTTCCAAAGTTTTATTTATTAATTAATTGGCGCTTTAATGTTTGTCAATATATATAGCTTTGACATTTGTATCTCAGAGAAAGCGTCTTTTTTTTTTAAATCATCCCTTCAATGGTAACGCAAAAATTAATAGGCCATACAGCCTTGAATTGAGAAGTTATGTATCCAAGCATCGAAACACAGATAATAAAATATACAATACAGACAAGTCAAAAAGGTAACAGATACAAAAAGTATATCTCAGTTTAACATTTAAAATGTTAGGTAGATTATTAATATAAGTTCCCTATAAGAGGTGTAGGATAATTTGAATAAGCTAAGTTACTAGAACCTACTAAACTGGGATACATTGAAGCAATAGAAGATACCAAACTAGGATTTAACAATTTAGGTGATACTGGATTACCTAAAAGTGTATTTGGACATCCACATGATAGAACCGGTGATGAAATGGCTTCTCTTAATATTGGTTCAGCCATTTGTAAAGCAACGTCCGATGCACCACTTTTACTTTTGATAACATTACAAACAGACATGAGCTGTATTATATCGACTAGAGTTTTACAAACAGACGGAGTACAATCTGTTATTATCGTAGCAGGTGATGAAAGTGGAGTTGATTGTATATCCATTAATTTTGTTGAGAACAAAGGATTTGTTTGCGGGAAGATTACCGGCGTCTCGACGATGGCTTCAGGCAGTTGTCTATTTAAGATAAGATTGGATGGCATGTTTATATACTGTGAAGAGACCTGGAAATAAATTATTCAGAATTGTTTAGAGATTTCGTTTTGAGACACGAAGATTTACAAATAACAACAGAGTTTGAGTTATGTTAACACTACATTAGGTTTTGAATTATGTTTTTCTTTAACTATATCTATTTATTTATTACATTGATGCAAAAGGCAACTTAAAATTGTCATTCTTAGATATTTGATGAGACATTGTGTTTTGTAATCCATGTTATTTACCGAAAATACGAAATAGAACGAACATATAGTGTCGTTTTTTTATCAACATTAACATCTAACAAGGCAAACATCAAACCTCGACTTAAAATAAACAAAATTCATGTTACTCCATGAACTTGGCAAACAACTGCCTCAGAAAATATAAATTAAAAAAGTTGAATGAAAATTCTAGAATGTTTCTTCCTTAGTAAAAAACATCGTTAAAACAACTGGAACGAAAACAATTCCGTTATTATAGTTGTGATCGGAAATTGTTGGTTGTCAATGTCAAATGTCAAAAACCAAAGTATTCTTTTAAATTTAATTAATTTCTGAACGACGATACGACAAATGTTTGACAGGTTTGATAAACTATCAAATATTGAAAGCGAAATTGTTGCTTTTACTATATTCCAAGCACTTTTTCTTAATTACTCGCTTTTTAAACCGTTCCTGGAATTCCACAAATAATTTAAAATAAAAACAGCCACATCTGTCCATCTGCAGTTTTAGTAGTTGACTAACGAACAGCAATTGATTTAATAAATTATTATTTGGACTCTAAAATATTAATAAATAAAACTTACATGTGATAATGTGGCAAAACTGAAAATGGTAATAATTTTTTTCATTTTTGTATACTTGTCTTAATACTGTTCCTCTTAGTTATTCTTTACATTTGTGAACTTAGCAATACCTTAAAAACTTTTATATTTATTGTCTTTTATCAGTTCTTCGTGTCTTATCAAAAGTTTCAATCGATATAATTGTTCGACGGATATGAGGAAACGTTTATCAAGTTCCCGGAAGATATATTGGATTAAAAAAATTGCGTAATTTATATATTTCTTTATAAATAATTATGTTTTCCTTAACTGCAATTAATTGACCCAGATTCGAGTTTACGTTTTACCGGTTATTGATGATTTGGCAAGCTGAATATAAACCAGAAGTTACCTTGACGAATTCAAACATCATTTTTTATAGTTATGTACTGTTTGTAGAAGATAGGATGTAGAAACCACAGGACGTAAACCCACCACACCTCAGACTGCACATAGCCAGTACTGTTTAAAGCAGACAGTCGTAATTTCCTTCGGTAATGATGCGCAATGATGAATTTTGAACCATTAGGAACGTAAATATTTTATAAAAAGAAATTCAGCTGCCATTCATGATTTGATGTATCAAAAAGACTCGTAATAAATAAAAATTTTAACTAAAAAAGAACTGCCTTCAAACAAATTCTTACAAATATACTAATATGCTCTAAAAAGTAAAAAATACTTGTGTATTCCTTTTTAGAGTTCTTCGTATTATTGTATTCGGAGTCGGCGTCAGCGAAGGTGGTCCCGCGCGTCCATTTGGCATGTCCGGCACCACTTCCACCTATAGCTTGTGTAGGTACCTTGGCTGACACCGACTCCAAATATAAGAATACGAAGAACTCAAAAAAAGAATAAGCAATTATTATTTTACTTTTAAGAGCATATTAATATGTTTGTAAGAGTTTGTTTCGAAGGTGGTTCTTTTTTTTGTTAAATTTTTTATTTATTACTTGTCTTTTTGATATATCGGTTAAAATATTTCCGTTACAGGTTAGTTATTTTGCTACCCCGCTATCACCAGTCTATGGTAATCACAACAACAACATAAAAAGCACAACACTAATACGCAAAAGTTCTCCTTGTTCCCCCCCACCCCCCTGCCCCCCTAAAAATACAGACGAATTGATAGCCTCCTCCTTTTTTGAAGTCGGTTAACAATAATAATAAGGGTGAGTTCCTATATACAACGCATGTACTGTAAGTTATTGACTATTGTCATTAAATTTAAATTCGAATGCGTTGGTTCTCGCGGTACAATAGTGGCAATGATTTAAAACGCAATATATTCTAGGAAGTATCCTAGACCTACCACAGTAGTGGTAGTATACTTTCAGACCATAGCGGAATGAAGCACTGAGCTAGTGTTGGATAGGAAATTTGTGAAGTAGTACATTTATTTATATGTCTACTACAATTTGTATATTGTCCTAATATTGTATTGAATATGGTGTGAGCGGGAAGTTATAAGGCGAAGACGGGTATTGAGAAGAGATAAGATTAATACCTCATACAAATATTTGTAAATAATATGACACGTTTTAAAGCACATTAAAAAAAGTCAAGTGTGCAACTCACACGTGGTAGAAGAGAAATTTTGTAACTACCACTATGTCTTGGCAAAGACAAGTGGAGAGGGTACGAAGCAGAGAAAAAGAGAACACATAAGAAACACTACGTAATGCTTCCTATTTCATTATCTTCTATGTTAAATTTTATGAATTTATGTGTCTGTCGCCTTTTCATTTTATCGACTTTCAATTCACAACAATGCTAAAGAAGTTTTCACTTCAACAATAACGTTATTGAAAAATGTACCTTAAATCAAGCAACATAAGATTCTTTTTATATACAATAATTTGTAAGAAATGGCTACAATTGAAACTAAAACAGGTCATTCCTAGAATATGCCTCGTATCATTTTAAGTGGGACCTTGTGCAGGATTAGTGCAAAAAAGTGCACGTAGTGCGTGTTCTACCTATCACTACACTGAGCTCCCTACTTCCTTAGTGCACTGTAAAATGTTTTTTTTTTATAGCCTTGGCAGGCAAACAAGCTTGCGGGTCACCTGATGTTGAGTGATCACCGCCGCCCATGGACACCTGCAGCACCATAGGAACCGCCGATGCGTTGCCGACCTAAGAGATAGGAGTTCGTTCCACAGCGGGAACACCGTTGGCGGGAGTTCGTTCCACAGTACATATCGGAACACACCCATACTTGTATTCAATTGTCACTGTCTCAATGACAGTTTCAAATTGAAATTGACGTTTCATATTAAAGACAAGGGGGTGGTTGTTGCTTCTATCTTCGAGATATTATTTTAAATATTTAAATACAATTTACTTTGTGATAAATAAACTAGTACAAAATGGTTGAAGCGCAGAAATATAGAATTGAACAAGAGATGACTAATCTTGTCAATGAGCTGGACAGGAGCCATTTAAGGAAAATGCAGGTGGGTTTTAGGTTAGGTGTTGTTAACAATTATGCAACTTTTTTTAATTAAAGGACACGGATATTACAAATTTTTCACGTCAATTCATATTGTAAATACGTCACACCTAAGAAAATATAGTATATTTCTGATTTCTTTAAGTCCCATAGAACTGTGCGAAGAAATGTCGATGACGATTTAAAAAAAACTGCAAAATGATACTAACTAACTTACCTATAAATGTATTAAGAAAATGAATATACGATATGATATGTTAACATTTGTGTCACTCTGATTATCTTTCGGATATATTCCATCTAGTCCCGAAATTTACGAATGAAACGTGAAAAAATTGCATCATTTTCTAGTTAATAAAGATTCTTAATACAATTTTGATGTTGTAGGGAGATATGCATAGATGTGCAGCAAAATGTTGTGATGATCAGCAGTCATCATTGGAGAGAGTTCATGGTTGCATAGAAAACTGTACTAGTCAATTAAATCAGGCTAATAATTATGTTCAAGTAAGTGTCCAATGGTAATTTCTATAAATATTCACCTAATTCATAGCTAGAAATTTCCACAGACTAATATAACTCAATTAAAATGTTCTATACTTGTAAGTTTTTTTTTAAATTGCTGACAGGCTAATGATATAGTCTAATGTCTAACTATTATAGTAACTGTCTATAGACCACCCTTGTCAAGCTTTGAAAAATTTGAAAATTTAATGGACCAAGTACTGTTTACAATTTCAAACACACATAAAAATCTAATAGTCTGTGGTGACTTTAACATAAATATATTGGAATGTAGCTCTTCAAGCATGAAATTATTAAATTTATTCAGTACATACAATTTAACAAATATGTTTATGGAGCCTACAAGAATATCTTCAACTAGTGCTACTTGCATAGACAATATATTTACAGATATAAAACCAACTGTCAAAAAGATAATTTCTAATTTAGATTCTGATCACTGTGGCCAACTCATTCGCTTTCCAACCGTAAATAAAACAGTGAAAAAACGTAAAATCACTTATGTCCCAATCACTACTGAGCGTATAGAGCGAATGAGATCAAACCTAATACTAAACTGGAATTCTTCTTCTTTATTGAATTCTCTGAATCCCAATGAAGTATACAACCGTTTTTTTAACAAATTTAATAAAATTTTTAATTCTATATTTAAGAGTAAATCGGCCATGTGTACTGACACATTGGCATTCAGTGAATGGGCAACAGTTGATCTACACAAAAGTAGACAAAAGTTATATGAGCTGTATGACAAGCGTCAATATAACACTAGTGATGAATTCAGAGATTATGTAAGATCATTTTCTAAAGAATTTAAAAAGAAATGTGTTTTAGCAAAATCGCAATACATTAAATCTAGAATTAAAAATAGCAGTAATATAATTAAAACAACATGGAGGATCATCAATGAAGAAACAGGAAAAGCATCCTCGCGCTTTAATGAATTCAATCTTAAGATAGACAATAAGAACATTACATTGGATTCAGAAGTTGCTAATGAATTTGAAGAATTCTTCACTAGCGCTCCTATCTCGACGACTAAATCTCTGAACTCATCACCATCCACTGCTCTCTCTTGGCTGGCTTGTAGTGTGCCTCAATGTTATAATATTTTCAAATTCCACCATGTCAATAGCTCGGACGTTATTAAGTCATTTAATTTAATCAATAATAAGAAAACAAATGATTTATGGGGTCTATCTGTTAACCTAGCAAGATCATTAATTGACATCCTTGCAGACGACATGGCTGAAATTTTTAATAACTGTGTAGATTGGGGTATATTTCCTGACTTAATGAAGTACAGTAAAATTATACCAATGTTTAAGTCGGGCAGTACTTCAGACCCCTCTAACTTTAGACCAATATCGGTTCTTCCGACTTTCAGTAAAGTATTCGAAAAAATGATATTGAACCAATTGCTACAACATTTTCAAAAATATAATCTATTACACAGTAAGCAATTTGGATTTACGCGAGCTCGTTCAACAACCGATGCTGGTGTACAGTTATTACATAATATTTACGAGGCCTGGGAGGAATCACGAGACGCGCTTGGTGTTTTCTGTGATTTGTCTAAGGCCTTTGATTGTGTCCAGTATGAAACTCTGATCGGGAAATTACGTCACTATGGCATCACAGACGCTGCATTAGACCTGATGAGTTCCTATTTAACTAATAGAACACAAAAGGTCTGTGTTAATGGAAAACTTTCAGAAGGGTCTGTAACGAAACTAGGTGTTCCACAGGGTTCCATATTAGGACCATTTCTGTTCCTCATTTACATTAATGACCTTCCTTATTTTGTCAAGGACGGTCATGAGATAGTTTTGTTTGCTGATGACACTTCTCTAATATTCAAAGTTAATCGACAACAAACAGATTTTGACGAGGTAAACAATTCGCTCAATAAAGTAGTACAATGGTTTGAAGCAAACAACTTATTACTGAACGGGAAAAAAACAAAATGTATTAAATTCACATTACCAAACGTAAAGCAAGTGAGAACCATTGTTAAACTTAATAATGAGGAACTTGATCTGGTAGATAGTACCGTTTTTCTAGGCATTACTTTAGATTGTAAACTACAGTGGGGGCCCCATATAAGAGGTCTATCGAACAGGCTCAGCTCTGCGGCTTACGCGGTTAAAAGAATTCGCCGTCTTACGGACGTTGAAACTGCCAGGCTGGTCTATTTCAGTTATTTTCACAGCATTATGTCATATGGCATTTTACTTTGGGGTAATGCTGCTGATATAGATGCAATATTTGTGCTGCAGAAAAGGGCCGTTCGTGCGATCTACAATATGGGTCCAAGAGAGTCGCTAAGAAACAAATTCAGAGCAGTAAAAATAATGACAGTTCACGGCGTATATATATTAGAAAACTTGTTGTACGTCCATAAAAATATTGACTCTTTTAGGAAGAAAAGTGAATGCACCTCATATAACTTAAGAAATGGAAATAAAATTGCTGTAAATTCTAGTAGGCTACATAAAATTGACAAGTCATTCAAGGGTAACTGTATACGGTTCTATAACAAACTCCCAGAAGAAGTTACAAAAATGTCTCTTAATAAATTTAAATCTTTTATTAAAAGAAAACTAATTGAGAAATCATTCTATAATTTGAAAGAATACTTAGAAGACAAAAAAGCGTGGGAGTGAATGAATTGCTCTATATATATATAGATATAGAATATTTTTAAATTAAATATTGTAATGATGATAAAAAAAAAAAAAAAAAAACGTACACCCGACTGAGTTTGTTGTGGGCTCTTCTCAGATCAGGGCGCGAAGGAACCCTCGTAACTTTAGATTGTAAGTCGTTCTTTTATGTTATCATCAGTCATTCATTTAAAAAATAAATAAAAAAAAAAAAAACGATATTTACGATTCAAAAGTGCTGTAATAGGCCTACTTGAATAAAGATATTTTGACTTTGACTTTGACTAATGGAAGTTTGTTAATCTGGCTAGGGGCAATTCACCTCTTATGGTTTCTACACAGCATTATACTGGCCCACAAATTTCTTTGCTTGGCAGTAAATCTTTG
This sequence comes from Elymnias hypermnestra, assembly GCA_015832385.1. Lineage (NCBI taxonomy): Eukaryota > Metazoa > Arthropoda > Insecta > Lepidoptera > Nymphalidae > Elymnias > Elymnias hypermnestra. Next base: position 3,001,719 of record JACTOM010000924.1, on the reverse strand, counting down.
CTGGTATTGCTGTAACTAGCTACAACCAAAGCCTCCCAGCAGTTCAGATTCACACAAGTTATAAAACATTGATTCCAAATCTTGCCCTATCAGAGATTGAACCTGGCACCTCTGCTAGCAACGTGAGTACTTGCACTACTGCACTGGTGAGGATATAAAAAGTCATCATACATTGAAAAAGAGTTAGATTATATTATTACATTTGTAGATTTCGTGTTTTATACATAGTTTAGAATGCCTTTAGCGATTATTTTCATAGTTAATTCATTGTTAGCTTCGATCAAGTGAAGACTTGTGGTCATATAAAAATTTGCATTACAATATGATGTAGGTACCATTAGGATTTAATATCTAATATGTCTATGTCTGGCTTCTGATGCTATGTAATTGTATGTTGGCATATTTAGTGTTTATAATGTCCCAATAATGGGCATGAGCCTCCACACTGTTTATGGAGGTGGTTGATACATTTTGAGCAACAATGAGGCACATATGTTATCCTATGAGGACTTATGCTCATTTTCCTCATTGAGAAAGTGTTGTGTTAAAACCTCCACTCAGAGAATATGGAACTTGCGGAATACTAAATTAAATGCAGCAACACCTACATCAATCTGAAAAAGGAAGAAGTCAGACAAATGTTTCCACACTCCATCATAAAACCTAGATGATAATAATGATACTCAGTAATACCTATCCAGGAATTCCTCAGCCACATTCGCAGCTGTCATGGTTCTGTTTTCACTAATGTATAGATAAATTACTGTATTTTGTAGAATGAAATGAATCACTTCCAAAACAGGCTGCAACGTTGTGTCATGGATTGCAATGATACAGCACGAGACAGACTTGGTCCGGACCCCAGTCAAGAAACTGTGAGTAACTAAAAGCTCCTATTACATCATGAAATTTAATTAAGCAATATAAATATTTTTTATATTATCTGTACTCTTCAATATGTTTTTTTTAATACAAATTTTCTATAGTATATTATGCACCTAAGGCGAAAGGATGACATTTCCGAATGATAATTGTTAAAAACCCGACTGGCAATGCCATACTTTAGTCCTGTGTTGCGTATATAATTTTTCACTACATTGTGTTGGAAAGTCAATAAAAATTTCAATAATAAAGTTTTAAATCACATGAAATAAATTTAGATGTTGAATCAATAGCTTGCATGCTTCGAGTAAGTAACCAAGTATTGAGTAGTAGAGATACACAACACAACACACTATATTATAGCTTAAAAATAAGATCATATATACAATTAAAAACTGAAAATATTGTATAGGAATTTAAGAAAATGAGTTAATGATTTGTAAAATGATTACATGAAGAAGTGAATTACAAATTTTAATGCCTCAGCAAAGTAAATTGCCAAATATTTTTACTCATAAAGCAAGCTTGCATCAGAAAAAAATTAAAATTATGCATTTATTTAATCGTAAGGCAATGTGGCATTTTTGTCACTGAAAATAGTGTAGAAAGTACAATCTTTTGACACAGATATGATAAACAAAACATTTTATATTTAAATTGCCTAAGTCAAACTTTTTAAGATATGTTTTTATATTTGGTAATTTGTTCTGGTAAGTAGATAGAAGAACTAAATAATTTACACTTTGCTTGCTATACAAATCGTTAGAGTGTATTGTTTGTAACCGGTTTTACATTGTTATCGAACAGATTCAGACCATATCTTCTTTTTTACCTATTTGTCGATAGATTTATTGAGATAAACATACTCTCTTATCAGAAACAAGTTCATATTGACCTGAGATTGTTTTGTTTTTGGTGCAGGTGTTATTATCAAATCAGGTAGTTTTATAATAATAAACCTTTATCTTTTAAGCTTTCCTTTTATAGAAATGCCAGTGCCCTTACTAGGATTTAGTTCACAATAAGAACACAAATCAGATAGCTGAGCTAAAGTCCTTTACAAATTTAACTTCACTTGTTATTATTGAATACTTGTATACTACTCACAACTGTTCAATTTGACAAAACATTTCTTTCTTTTATAGATCGATAAATGCACGATAGAATTCGAGAAATGTGCTGTGAAATGTGTGGACAAGCACATGGGTTTGATTCCCGGAATGATGAAATCCATGAAGAAGGTGTTAGCTAGTGGTAAACCTCCACCAGCAGGAAGTCAATGATAAAACAGTTTTACTTTGTTATCTCCAGTTTTAATGGTGAATGTTGCATTTAGGTAGGCTTAGTAATATATATTAGGCTTTATAATGTATTCTAACAAAGGGATTTCAAAGTACAATGCTATATACAAATAATTTTATATAATATAAAGTCTTATACAACACCACAAATATATTCGAAAGTTTTATATAATAGTATAACAAATTAAAGCTGTAATAACAATAGAACCTTTATGTGTAAATTTGGTATTTAAATTAATTATGGTTGAATATCAACTCCGCATTCAGTACTATAGTTGATTACCATGTTGATAGTAATTGTCACCTGCAATTACAAATACTGAACGTTTTGGATGAGAAATATTGCTAGAGCTATCCAACAGTTCTGTAGAATGGAAAATAGTAACGTCAGCTGTACTGTCAATGTTAACTATAAGTTTCACAATAGAACATTAATAATGTACACACTTGGTATTCAAATAAATTCTGGTTGAATATTGACCAGGCACCCAGTACTATAGTTGATAGTAATTGTCACCTGTGATTACTACAAGTAATTGTTACAAATACTGGACTATTTGGGTGAGAAATATTACTAGAGCTATCNATTATTATACAACACCACAAATATAGTCGAAAGTTTTATATAATAGTATAAACAAATATATTAAAACTAATAACAATAGAACCTTAATAATGTGTAAATTTGGTATTTAAATTAATTATGGTTGAATATCAACTCGGCATTCAGTACTATAGTTGATTACCATGTTGATAGTAATTGTCACCTGCAATTACAAATACTGGACGCTTTGGATGAGAAATATTGCTAGAGCTATCCAACAGTTCTGTGGAATGTAAAATAGTAAAGTCAGCTGTACTATCTTTGTTAACTATAAACTATCAGCAGTGACATATAAAGAATCAAATATAAAATCCAAATTTTGTCCTTTTGTACTTATTATATCTTTTTCATTATCATGTTTTAGTAGCTATATGATTAATGATCAAAATAATATACAAACTTGGTATTTAAATTAATTATGGTTGAATATCAACCAGGAATACAGCACTATAGTTGATTACCATGTTGATAGTAATTGTCACCTGCGATTACTACAGTTATTGTTACAAATACTGGACAATTTCGATGAGAAATATTGCTAGAGCTATCCAACAGTTCTGTGGAATGTAAAATAGTAATGTCAGCTGCACTATCTATATTAACTATAACTTTGACAATAGAACATTAATAATATACAAACTTGGTATTTAAATTGATTATGGTTGATTATCGACCGGGCAACCAGTACTATAGTTTATTACCAGGTTGATAGTAATTGACACCTGCGATTACTACAGTTATTGTTACAAATACTGGACCAATTGGGTAAGAAAGCTCTAGCAATCTATACAACAACAGTTCTGTGGAATGTAAAATAGTAATGTCAGCTGTACTATCTTTGTTAACTGTAATTATCAGCAGTGACATATAAAGAATCAAATATATAATCCAAATTTTGTCCTTTTGTACTTAAGATATCTTTTTCATTATCATGTTTTAGTAGCTATATGATTAATGATCAAAATAACAAAAAAAAAACCTTCAATACAAATAGTAATTTTATAATTTATATAGGGTGCATTGATATACATATACACACCCATTCGGTTAATAATATTTAAGTACCTCTGTATATATAATTGTTATAACTCCACTGAATAGCGTTGATTAAAATTTATGTTAGATACAACTGTCTTGTTTATTCTTACCAAACCTGTACATATATTGATGAATCACCAGAATATCATTATTCTAAAACACTGACTGAACATTATAAAAGTAATCATTCAACCAGATTGACCATATAAAAGTGATCATTAATCTAGATTTACACTATTTCAAACGTAATCATTTATGCAGATTGAGGATTGCGAATGTAATCATTCAACCACATTAAGGATTACGAGTGTAATCACTAATCCAGATTGAGGATTACGACAGTAATCATTAATTCATATTGACCTCTATAAGGTAAGTAGCAGCACATTAACGTCCCACTGCTGGACACAGGCCTCCTCACTCATATGAGATTTTTATTTTTTTTATTTTTATTGCTGACAGATTAGCGCTTGACTGTGATCTCACCTGATGGAAAGTGATGATACAGTCTAAGATGGAAGCGCGCTAATCTGATAAGAGGCGATATCCCTTACGGTTTCTACACAGCATCGTACCGGAACACAAATCTCTTTGTTTGGCGGTACGTTTTTGCTGGCAGGGTGGTAACTAGCCACGGCCGAAGCCTCCCACCAGTCCGGACTCAGACAAATTAGAAAATACAATTTCCTAAATTCGTCCTACCGGGGATCGAACCCGGGACCTCCGCNAATCTCGCTATCACTTATCTTACATTCATTGCTATCCGCAGAGGCCATATTTACCTCTGCTTCATTTCTTTCAAAATGATCCTTCCATCTCTTCAATATCCATTCTTCTCCTTTTATTAAACTTCCTTCTAAACTTCTGATAAACTTTTTGAAAGCGCAATAAATTGATGAGTCACCAGAATATCTTTATTCTAAAACACTGACTGAACATTATGTAAGTAATCATTAAACCAGATTGACGATACAAAAGTGATCATTAATCTAGATTGAGAATTACGAATGTAATCATTTATCCAGATTGAGTATTATGAGTGTAATCATTAAACCAGATTGAGGATTACTAGAGTAATCATTAATTCATATTGACCTCTATAAGGTAAATAGCAGCCCATGAACGTCTCACTGCTGGGGCACAGGCCTTCTCACTCATATGAGAGAGTTTTGGGGCACAGACCCACCACGCTGCTCCACTGAGAATTGGCAGACAGTTCACAAGTGTACTCTCTATTCCTTCACTCTCATAGTCCGATGTGACGGGAATCCGACACGACCGGAGAGAGATCAGGCGCAGTACCGACGACTTAACATGATATCTCCGAGGCACGGGGGTGGATCACAGCGCCATCGTCCCAACTTCGGGCAAATATTGAGAAAATCTTAATAGAAAACTCAATATCGATTTTGAATTGGCCCGGCCCGGGACTCGAACCCAGGACATCATGTCTGTAGTCGAACATGCTAACCACTAGACCAATGAGGCAGTTATTGATTTAAATGAAACAAGGAAATAAATAGTAAATTCCGATAATTATATAATAATACCTGATTTATCACAAAGGTATTCCATACAGTGATTGACGGATAAAATAGTAAGCTTAATGAATTACAATTGAAGTAATCGAAGTTCTGATTGACAATTACAAAAATGATCATAAATCGTTATTGACGATTTAGACGCCATCGATAGAAATCAATACTGATATATTTTTTTCCATCTCTAGCGTAGCAAATATATGCAACGTAATGAACTTGCGATGAATATAAATTGCAGTTCGTGCGGATAAGCAAATTATAATTGTGCGAACGCTGTATTAGTTGAAAGCCTCGATGGCGTAATCGCGTAAACATTTTATTAGGTCTCGAATTCTATTTCCAGCAGGGCAGTTTTAGGGAAATTTATTTTATCTAATAGATCTTTTTCGGCTACTATTCCTGTTAATCCGCAATGGAGCAGCGTGGTGGATATACTCTTAAAACCCTCTCGTCTATGACTGAGGAGACCTGTGCCCAGCTGTGGGACGTTAATGGGTTGCTACTTTCACTCTGATGGTAGCACAGTCGAACTGTTTTGTATCTGTGAACTTTGTGGTTAGTCTATGCTTACATATAACTTCAGCTTAATGAAGGGGGGGGGGTGGGACTAGGGTACAGCGATGGCTTGTAATACAATAAGCAGGAATAACTAATATACTTACTCCAAAACCTAACTAAGTAAATATTTACAATCTGTACTAATACTGGTAATGATAATTCATATCTGATATATTTTTATATTAAGACTGTTAAGTCATGTAACAAATTCAAGTAAAAATGTTATAGTGTTACGATACAACACTAATTTGTAGAGGGCCACACTAGTTTGTAGCTGACCACACTGGCATTAACTCGGGAGAGGCCAGAACTGTCACAATATCTACAATTACTATTGCCGCCATTTGTTACAGATAATTAAATATAATGAGTGGTTAATACTAACTTTCTAAAAATAATATATAGTTTCATTATTTCTTACCTAATTGTGTATTTTCAGAGCCGGAATTAGAGGGGACACCCTGGACCATAGCCTCGGGACCTCCACAAGACTGACTATGAAATGATTAGAAAAAGGGATATATGTACTGTTCAAATTTGTTTTAATTGTTATCTTTATGCAGTGAATGGAAAAGAGGATTTCTGGCCATTGTATTTTCAAATAAAATAAGCATTCGAAAATCTCAAGGGGGGCCTCCAGATCTCTAAATCCGGCCCTGTAACTTTCATATCTATAATATTAGTAGGATTTCCAATGGAATGGAACATCCGTCTCTCTTAACATTGCAATCTGCTAATGTTGCCAGAGTCGGTAAATTATTAACATATACCTATGAAATAAGAAACCTGTCGTTATATTTACAAGATAAATCTGGCCACGGTAACCTGTAGCTTAGCCTGATTTTACAGGGTTGGAATTTCACTTTCTCGTGGAGAAAATATAGCATATATTATCAAATAATTATCTATCGACGAAAGTGTCTATAAAATAGACGTCAACTATCTCTTATCAAGATCCACAAAACTGTTTTAGGGATAATTTTGTATACGTATAAAAGCTGTTATACAAAGATGCCTGTTTTGTACGGGCTAGTTTGTTATTTTTTATTTTATTGGCACTGAAAAAATTAATGTTTTCATTTTATTCAGACTCACTAGGCTGTATCATAGTCGGTTGGAGGGCAGTTGCTTCCTTCTTTTAAGGCCGTTATTTTGCAAAAGAAGGCATTAGAGAGAGCAGTCGATGCTCCTCCCTCCCGCCGGAGAAGGGGAGGTATAAGATGGCGCAATTTTGAGCGCCTGTTTCCCCTCTTTTGAACCCTAGAGTCGGACGCAACCGGGGCGCCAGAGAGGAATGTGTTAGCGAACACCTGGGTTCTAATGGGTATTCTGGTTACAGTGAGTCCCATACTCCTGGATGGAGCTGTACACTCTATCGAGCGTGCGTAAAAGCATTTCCCAGCGACAAAAAAAATTAGGCTGTATCATAGAAACCTAAGCTTAAATTAATTATTAAATAAAAACAACTAACAAATGATGAACCAGAAGTAATATGACATCTCGTTCTAAATTTGAATATAAACACGTTACTTGGCGATAACAATCTCTCAATCGATAACAATTATGCAATCTTTATCTTAAATAGTAAATTAAACAATATATTGAGATAATTGTTATTGCTCCATATCCTTTTATAAAAGCTTAGTTTTTATATAAAATTATCATTGACTATTTAATAAACGGTACGACAACAGATTATATTTATTGTTTAGAAGGTAAGAGTTTTAAGGCATAGATCTATAAAGGTTGATTGGTAAAGCAAGTCAATTGCGAGTGCTGAATTTGGAGGAAATCACGTTCCTAAGGTGACATCATAAATTGCTTAAATACTTACCAATATAAATAGTATACAAAGCATTACTTAAAAATACTTAAATACTTATACCTTATGCTTTTATAATTTTAGGTAAAATGAACTACTTCCAATTACTACTGGTCCTCGTAGCTGTTTCACATCAAAGTGCTTTCGCAAAATATGGTAGACGTAGACCCAATCAGATGATGCATGGATTACAAGCTATGCTAGGACCAGGAGGCAATGAAAAAATAATGAACATCATGCAATCTAGAAACAGGAGGCCTTGTGCCATGGAAACGATTACACCTCTGGCACCAAAACCGTGCCAAATGGAACAGATCTACCCGAGGATACCCGAATTGGCAAGGATGCCGAACTTGAAATTTACGCCCAATTTGCCAATACCAAACATGCCAATCGCACCTATCTTACCAGGGCCTGCCATGACAATGTTGCCAATCACTGAGGTTGTCAACCCACCAATGACAATGCCTATAATGTCAAATTTACCAGAGATCCTCACGTTGCCGATGTCTATTGCGCCAACTATACACGAGAGATTTGACAGTCCTTGTGTATCACCCTCGTCTTTAGTATCTCCTTTTATACCAGCTGCTTCGCCAATATCTGGTTGGGTTCCTCCTGCAGCCAATCTTATACCAGCAGCGACAACCAATCAAGGCAGGAGCCATTTCCTAAGAAAAATTCCCATCCCACCACCTACTTTATAATAATTAAACTTATTTAGTTACATTTGTTTGTTTATTTATGGAATGAAATAAATTTTTGTTGTTAATGTCTTGTTTTTTTTAATTAAGGGTTTTTTTATAGAAATAGAAATCGATCGGATATTATACGTTTACCATATACCTATAAAAGTGCCTTTACAGACTTACAATTGTTTGCCATCCTTTCCATGACAAAATTGATATGAATCAACATTATAGAAATTAGAAAATACGATTTCCTAAATTTAGCATTCTCAATACGCCAATATCATTGTCCTATTTCTATATATCTTTCTCGAATAGACATATTTTGCAGAAAGAATTAAAAGTCGCTCTTTCTTCAATCATTAAGCCAAGGGTAAGGGAGGAAATAGACTGCAAAACATCTCATACCTTTTAAAATTCAATGCATTAACATTTGTACTCTTTCTGAAAATGTCTTTGGATGACACGAGTCACTTAAGACCCTTAACGGAGGAGTATGAAATATCCTACACTTATAGTTTACATAGAGAAAGAGTGCACAAGGATATTCTTTTTGAAATCATGCATAAAACATTGATTGAATCAATAAAAACAAATTTACAGACACTACCATGTATTTGATATACATACGCAAATATACTCTTATGTCAATCGCTGACAATTATCTCAAACGTCATAAGGTTACATCAAAAAAGGTTATATTGTCAAAATCACTAAGGAGGTTGCATTACCAATGTTGATTTGGTGGTTAAGTTTACTTACAAACAACAAAAGAATTATCGCAATCGGTCCGTGTGATGCCGTGAGATAGGGAAATAGGGATTTACTTTTATTTAAATAGGTTTTATAAACCGATAGCCGTTGGAGTAACTTATAATTTAAATTAAATATGGTTGAATTTAGACTGGGCGACCACTGCTTTCTATAAAAAAAGACAAATCAAAGGAGTGTATAATTAACCCATCTTTTACATTAACGTAACAATTTGTGTTGAAAATTATGATAATATTGATGCAATTGCAAATGAAATACATTGTTACGATGCTAAAGATGTAATAGATAGAAATTACAATGAAATATATATTGAAATACTTGCAATAGATAAAAATGTAGTACATAAACGCTGTCACGCAGCCTATTCACATTTCATTTGCTCTGTAACATAAAAAAATGTTTGGTTTTATGTTAATTTTAACTACATTGTTCTTGAGTGTAAGTGTATTTTATTATGTATTTGATTAAAATTTGCATGCCGATGTAAAGGTAGATTTGATATTACGATAGATAAGATTCCGAAGCTCTTGGAAAATTAACATCTAGGTTGTGACAAAATCATCGCTCATCATATAAAATTTAGTTATGTTTGTTTGTAATTGAATTATTTTAAGTTTTAATCGAAAAGTCAAGCTTTAATACTTCACTAGCAATTGAAGGAAAGACTAAAGACATCTTAGACAATGTCTTTCGTTTTATTTCGAACGTTATCTTTAGTTTATATAATGACTAGCGAATTCGATGCTTCTTTAAATTGAAACATTTTATTATTACTACCCGTTAGTTTGTGTTTTCGGAATGTAAAACTTAAGTACACTAAAAATAAAGTATATTTAAGTCTTGTTTGGTTTGAATTCCTCTTCTTTATATATAAGCATAAGGAATGAAAGTTGGCAACTTCTCCAACATATGTTGCTTTTTTTGAATTCTTAAGTGTTTTTATTACTTTTATAGTAAATATGGGATCTTTTTAATTACTGTGTACAAAATCTTTGCTACCTTATTTAGCTTCCTAAGTATTTCATTTTGGAAAACCACCTTTTAGTGAATATTTAGTTGTCGTTACAAGAACAGGAGCTACGTCAATAAAATCTTTGAAATTTTGATTATTGTAATGGTTACGAATGCCAGATCTTATTTCTGGTAATCATTCAGTTATTTCATTACGTACTTTCGTTAGAAGAACAGAAGCTACGTCAATTAAATCTTTGGACTTTTGCTTATTGTAATAGATACAAATGCCAGATCTTATTTATGATAATTATTCAGTTATTTGATTATATATTTTCGTTACAAGAACAGGAGCTACATCAATTAAATCTTTAGACCTTTGTTTATTGCAATAGCTACAAATGCCAGATCTTATTTCTGGTAATCATTCAGTAAGTTGTAAATCTCAGTCCTTTTATCTGGTAATTATTCAATTACTTCAATATTTACAATTATTTTTGAATAGGGGAAGTCTCGGAAAAACTTATAATCTCACGACAATAAAGTGTACTAATTTAAATTGTCTTTAGTTGCACCATTAATACCTTCTGTTTCTTCTTAGGCCCAGTCACAAATTAGACCAATACCAGCAGTACTAGCACCAGGTCCAGGTCCTGTTTATTCAATCGTAATAAAAAACGATGAGTTTTACCCAACACCAATGCCTTGTGAAGAAATGAAGATATTATCAAACATGATAACGCCAGCAGCAAAATTTTTGCCAGAAATTATCAAGCCAAGTCTGCCAGTATTGCCGTTTATTACCGAGTTGCCAAGCTGCCCTGATTTCTGTTTTAAGGATATGTTATCAACGCCTTTGGGTTGTTTAGATCCGATATTAAATATATATAGTACAAAGGCTGTATGTCCTTTACCTGAATTACCAGTTAGTCCTTTGTATACACCATCTATTTCTGGTTTGGTACCACCTATATCACCACTCCTACCGCCTGTTTCAGAATGTGATTGTTTCAATTATTACCTTAAAAAAGTGCAGATACCACCACCATTTATATAGCTTTAATTAATGTGTTTTTAATAAAATATTTAACTTATATTATATAACTGTTTTGATTCTCTTTTCGTCCACCTCAAGGTTTTTAATTTTCTAATATTATATTAAATTTGCTTTTCGTTTATTTTAATTGTTTATTTTTAAAATATCATTCAAAAACGTCGCAAGGGTTTTCGAATTAAGAAAGAGCATGGAGAAATGATAACGTAATTTTGTTTGTATGTTTTTGTTGAGGAAAGAAAAGAAGAGAAGGGAAGCTTCCTTTAATATGTATATACAAGCGTTTTTGGGTAGCATTTTTAATCGTCGTCGTCGTCGTCGCTTCAACCGATGGACGTCCACTGCTGGACATAGGTCTCACGAAATGATACCCACAAGGCCCGATCTTGTGCCGCCTGGCTCCAGCGGCTACCGGCGATCCTCCTTATATCGTCGGTCCACCTTGTGGGGGGTCTTCCTACACTGCGTCGTCCAGTGCGGGGTCACCATTCCAGCACCTTCCGGCCCCAACGCCCATCGGTTCGTCGGACTATGTGTCCCGCCCATAGCCACTTCAGGTTCGCGATTCGTAGGGCTATGTCGGTGACTTTGGTTCTGCTACGGATCTCCTCATTCCTGATTTGATCGCGTAGAGAAAATCCGAGCATAACCCTCTTCATCGCACGCTGAGTGACTCTGAGCTTTCGAATAAGACCCATAGTCAGCGACCACGTTTCCGATCTGGAGGTAAGCACTGGCAACACGCATTTTTAATAATTTAGGCTTACAATTTTTCAAATAAGACATAGATATAAATACTTTAATGAGCTATTTGCGTATATTTCACTGCAAAGGGCACAGGCCTCCTTATAAGAGGTTTCTTAAAGGGGGGCTACGGGTTGGCAGGCAATTTCTGAGTGTATGTATGTAATACGATCAAAATATTTTCCGCTGCATTCAATTTAAGTTTATAAAGAGACTTTTTAATAAATAAATTTAAAAAAATATTAGAACAAATTGAAAAAATATTTCTAATGATTTATATTTTGAAAATAACAGCTTTTCACTTAATTTTTGCCTATTTATATGTCTATCTGTTTGTTCCGGTTATTCTTTGAAAAAGCTGGATCGATTTTGACGAGACTTCCAGGCCTAGACAAATATACAGATATAAAGAAATTGGAAGTGTCTGCTTTTAATTAACAAGCAGCTTTTCACTATAACGACTAACTTAAGCTACTTTTTATAGAAAAATGACACCCGAATTATTGTCATTGCTGGTTAGCGCTTGATTGTGCTCACACCTGATGGTAAGTGATGCTACAGGGTATGATTGAAGTACGCTAATCTAATAGAAGACAATTTACATCTAATGGTTTCTACACAACATCGTATTGAAACTTTTGCTTGGCGGTACGCCTTTGCTGATAACTAGCCACGACCGAAGCCTCCCACCAGTCCAGATACAAGCAAATTAAAAAATGCAATTTCCGAGGATCGAACCCGGGACATCTGCTAGCAAAGCGAGCACTCACACCACTGCACCAGTGATGCCGTGACGTCACGCGGAGTGGAGAATAACTAGTTATATAATAAAAAATCTGTCTACCCTCCATAATTACCAAGTGTCACCTGAAATGCGTAAAATGGACGAAATTCAAAACTTATCAAGTAAAATTCCTATAACAGTTGTTACATATTAATTATGAAAGAGATTATTATTTATCTACTCTTACATAAAAGATTGTCAGGTAGTAAATGACACAACATTTAGATGGCAAGTGATAACGAGCGTAGCGTAAGATAATTCAACTACATATATAATGATTGTTTTCATCTCTCTACATTATCACAAAGATACAACACGCAAAAATGTTCAAATTATTTACAATTATTTCTATATTAAATGTCTTTATAATGGTAAGTAATTAAAAAACAACATAAAATCATCAATGGTTATTACATTTTTTATAGTACAAAGAGTAATTTAAAAAAAAGTACCTAAAAGGCGAAAAATCTTTGCTTTAAATTCATTATTATTGGGAAAAACTATCGAAATATATATTTATATGGTGTAAGTATATTTAAAATAATTTATATTTTCAGGACATTAACGCCCAATTCAAATTATCAGAAGGCCTAACACAGATTACGCAACTCTCGCCACAGACTACTCAACTCTCGCCACAGATGACGAATATATCACCGCAGACTACCTATAAAATAACAAGAAATGCCCAACCACTAAGTCTTGTCTCATCACCACAAACGCAGATCATGAAACCAAAAAGATATATGCTTAGAAAACTGACCACTACACCAGCAACTAGTAATTCTGTTAGACGGATTGCTAAAAGACAACACGATATGGCGGAAACATTAAAACAGTTCGCCATAAAGAACCTATGCGCCGCTAAATCTGCCCTCAATAAAGAACCCTTTATTGCCCACAGATAAATAAACTGACAGCTTGTTGTAATGTTGCCAGCAACATCCAACAGTGGCGATAATGCTTTTAAATTATTTTTATGGTAAACTTCTGTTATTTATTCTACTTTTAAGTATTTATAAAACAATAAATTTAATGTTGAAATATGTCTTTTTTTATTTTACACCAATTGTGTTAGCGCTCACACCTGTGTATCTGGAGTCGAGCAGCGTAGTGGGTCTATGCTATAGAAACCCTCTCTCCTGCCGGGAATACATTGAATTACAAATAATTGGTAATACTTGAACATAGTACATACATAGCATCACGCCTCATTCCCATAGGGGTAGGGGGAGTCCTTCCACTTGCCACGATCCTTGCATATCTCCTTCGCTTCTTTCATTCTCATTAAACCTTTCATACAAGTTCGTCGGTTTAGAGTACTCTTGGCCCAGGAACGTTCGCCTTGGTCTTCCCCTTCCAACTTTCGCATTCACTCTTGACTCATAAATCCTTTTTGTCAGTCTCTTTTCATTCATTCTCTCAACACGCCCAAACCATCTAAGCATACCTTTCTCAATTTTAGTCACTACGTCTTCTTTTATACCACAACGTTCTCTTATCACACTATTTCTTACTCTGTCACTCAGTTTTAATCCACTCATGCTTCTCAACGCTCTCATCTCTACCGCATTTATTTTACTTTTGTGATTCTTCTGCCATACCCAACACTCCAGCATGCACAGCCAGTCTGGCCCTTTGAGACACCATCTGGCTATTCATAAAGGCGTGCTGAGCACCATTTACCATATAACATAGTACCTATATAATAATTAAAAAACAATATTATATCTGTAAGTACAAACTTTTAATGAATATTATTTTAAACCTACGTGACGTTATCAAAGTTATTTGTGTCAATATCAAAACACCTGACGCTGATGATTTTATAAGGTATTTATTACTAAGCAATAATAATGCAGAGTATGATGGTTCCTTTTATTTATTACTAGCTGACTGGGCCAACTTCGTACCGCTTTAGAATCAATAAATAAAAAAGGCGAATGAGAACTGCAGAATGTTTCAACTTTATTAAGACATGTGGCCAAAGCTTAATCGGAAGAAAAAGAATTAGAAAAACACGACCTTTACGTCCAGATTACCGCCAAAGTCCGTCAAATATTATAGTTACGATCAGAAATTGTTAGCTGTCAATGTCAAAAACAAATAAAAAGAAACAAAAGTAAGTAAGTAACGGCCCATTAACGTCCCACTGCACAGGCACAGGCCTCCTCACTCATATGAGAGAGGGTTTTTAGAGCATAGACCCACCACGCTGCTCCATTGCGGATTGGCAGGCATAGTACACAAGTGCACTCTCTAATCCTTCACTCTTACAGTGCGATGTGACGGTAATCCGACACAACCGGAGAGAGATCGTGCGCAGGACCGACGGCTTAACGTGCTCTCCGAGGCACTGGGGTGGAACACACCGCCAACTTCCCAACTTCGGGCAAATATTGAGAAAATCTTAATAGAAAACCCAGAACCTCATGTCTGTAGTCGAACATGCTAACCACTAGACCAATGAGGCAGTCGAAAAAAAAAGAAACAAAAGTATTCTTTCCAAATAAAAGAATACGAGAAATTTTAAAGGAGAATACGTAATTATTTTTTACCTTTTAGAGCATATTAATATATTTGTAAGAGTTTGTATTCAATACAACGGTTCTTTTTTTTATTAAAATTTTTTACAAAAATTATTTAATCAAATTTTAGATCGGGCCATTGAATTTACTTTAGGCAGAATAGCCAAGTCACATGACCTGTCTTATCCCTTTTGCTTCGGGTACCTTTTGGGCCGGGGTCCGTTTGGCCCAAGGGCCTGTGGCATTTTATTCAGATGAACCGGTGTACATCCATGATCAAAACGTAAGCGATTAATAGTTGTGGTTATCCAACGATCTACATATCTCTGAAAGAAAATCCAGGGACGAATAGGTATGTCAGGCTGAATTGAAGCACAGTATTTGGACAGGAACAAATGGTTGTCTTTGGAGGAGGCCTTCACCCAATAAAATATGGTTCTTGCCAAACTAATGTTAGATAAAGCAAGAAATAAAAGTCCTTTTTATTTATTATTTATATGTCGGAGAATAAGAGAGAAACGGGGAAGCATAAAGCACAATTATTAATTGGATCCATTATTTAATTTCTTATTCTGTGGACGTTCGTGGGTAATGTTGGTGCAATCAAACACTTTATTAATTAACTCGGATTATAATGTTCAATCACTTAATGTTCCCGATATCAATTTACATAAACTCATTAACACTAATAGCTAGGAACGCAACAGTTTCAATAGTCGGCCACTCCGGCCGACCGCCGCTCGAGAACTGCTAAGAGACGGGCCGTACTGCCACTTATTGACTCTGCCCCCACGCCGATACCAAGATGGCGCTGGCGTTCCACAGACTCTTGCACTCCGACATATATAATACAATATTTCTGAGTAAATACAATGTATATATTACTATTTAACAATATCGTCACCGTCGTCGCTTTACATCAAATCAGAAATGAGGAGATCCGTAGCAGAACTAAAGTCACCGACATAGCCTTACGAATGGCGAACCTGAAGTGGCAATGGGCGGGGCACAATGTCCGACGGACCGATGGACGTTGGGGCCCGAAGGTGTTGGAGTGGCGACGCCGCACCGGGCGGCGCAGTGTAGGTAGACCCCCCACAAGGTGGACCGATGATATAAAGAGGGTCGCCGGTAGCCGTTGGAGCCAGGCGGCGCAAGATCGGCCCTTGTGACGGTCATTACGTGAGACCTATGTCCAGCAGTGGACGTCCATCGGTTGAAGCGACGACGACGACGACGACGACGACGACGACCACGACGACGACGACGACGACGACGACGACGACGACCACGACGACGTCGCTTTACATGCGAAATGTTTGGATATATATTAAATTAGCCATTTTAAGACATGAAGTATCTTATCTCGTAGCAAGTAGAGTTTGCTCATTCGACAGTTTTATATTTCCGAATATAAAGGTCAAGAACATTTAGCAAACGATGAGAATATAATACAAAAAACATCGTTTATTGAGAAGTTTTATATCATTAATGAAATTATCGAAATATATATATCATATTTAATGGATAGCATTGTGTTATAAGATAATTTTTTACCTGTTTTTGTCCTTTTACTATATAATATGTTTTGACTTGATGTCAGTAGCGCATAAAAGCAAAATATTACACATTGTAACCTACAAAACTATAGTCGCTGAGTTTTATGCTGGTTTTTGCTTAGCGGATGTTTGTTACCTCATATCTCCCGACTGGGTGGACCGATCTTGATGATATTTTTTTTTAAAAAAGGCGGTGCTCGTCATAGGGTCCCATTTTTTAAAAAACCATTTCTGATGATGGCATCCATGAGAAAACCGGATGTCTTAAATCTGTGTAAGCATATCCGCGAGAAATGGACGAATAACTCAAGATCACGCCAACCAATTTCGATGATTAATTTTTTAATGGAAAGTATATACTTCAAAGGTTGTTTTGTAATAGTTTGGTAAGGTTCTGATGATGGAATCCATGACAAAGTGACGGAACTCTTCAATTCTTAGGAGCTAATCAACGATAATCGGCAGAATCTTCTATAAGCTATCCACATATTTGAGTCGCCTACCATAACTTCGGTATGGTCAAGTGCTAGTCGTACACCGACTCCAAATATAACAATACGAAGAACACTATAAAAGAATACGCAATTATTTATTACTTTTTAGAGCATATTAATGTATTTGTAAGTTTGTTTTGAAGGCGGTTCTTTTTTTGTTAAAATTTCTATTTATTTTCTATGTAGTTATAGTAAACTGTCATTATATCTCTAGTTTAAATTACGTAATCTGTGTGTAATTTTTTTCTAGGTATTTTATCTAAAATATTATACAAGAGCAAAGATCCGTTGCGATGATAAAGTGCGTTTTCGATAAGAGACAACTTTATATAACAAAAACAATATCTACAATCGTTCATTCTTAACATAGATTTTCCATTATGTACATTATATCGTTTGTTTTGATACAACTGCTTTGGTTTTGGGTAATATTTTATCTATAAAATATATATATGTGATTTTTTTAAGGTTTTCTAATAAAAAACGTGTTGATTTCACTGAAAAAATTGCTTAGATTTCAATCTAGTTTCATATATAATTGACACGTGTGATTGTGGCTGTCTTTTTCCAAAATATTATTAGCCCAAACTGAACTTTATTAATAGGCATAAATCAACTAACAGACCGACAATAATATGACAAAAGTCCACTTGTCATTGATAATAGAATCAGCTAGTACCATTAAAAAAGGTCCAGATGTTTCAGAGATTAGAAGGCACAAATTTACATACAAAGAGACCGATAAGAATGTAAAAAAATGATGTAGTTATTGCAAGAATATCCACTTCAATTTAATGTATTTGTACAGAAGGTTTCATTGTCAAATTGTTGTTAAAAAAGTAACTAATAAGTGCCAATATCTTCTCGATAGATATATAGATAGAACAGATAGACATGGAGATTGAAAACAGCTGGTAAAGCCTACTGTTTCCTTCGCTATTTATATAAAAAGTTCTCCGAAATATTGGATTTATTGAAGGCTAAAATCCTGATCACATTTCCATTTAGTTTATTTAAGTTTCAACAATTCATTTACTTTTCTATCATCCAAGTAATCTTTTAATAATTAAATGTATATAACATGACATGAAGCCGTTTATACGCTCTCGTGCTTCCGTGAATCCTCAATCGAATTTATCAGGTACAATGGGGAAATGGGGAATGGGGAATCTTTAGGGTTTTAGTGGTTACGAGGCCATTTCCCAAGCGTCTGACCCATGGTAATTAGACACGAACCAAGACCACTTCAAACCTAGTCCAAAGTGGATACAATTTACTTGTAATCGAATCTAAAACCTCTGTTAAAGGCACGAGTACTGACTATTACAAAACCCTTATTTAAAATGTCTCGAGTAAACTTTGAATATATTTTCTTTTCCGAAACATTAAACATATGTATAATAATTTTAATTTTCAGCCAACTGCAAGTCAAACAGTGCAAATAAACCAAAATCGTCGCTTATACGATGAGAAATTACCAGTATTGGCTAAACCCAACAACATAATTGCTTTCGGACATCGAAACAACTTAATTGGATATCAGAGACAACAAAATATAAACCCAGGACCCTATGGTAGACAACAAAGTATAATGGCAACAAACAACAACATATATAGAAACCCAACACAACCAAACGCAGTTACAACCAACAATAGATACGGTTATCAAACACAACAAAATTCAATAAACAACAATAGATATGGCTACCGACAACAAAACTTATACCCAGATTCCTGTAGATGTAATAAACAACAAAATATTATAGCAACAAACAACTACGGAGGCCATAGACAACAAAATATAGTACCAGTCTTAAATATTGGCCAAAACGATTTGTTGTCAAGTAATAATATAGGCCAAATGTTGCCAAGTTTGGCACCAATCTCTAACAAATGTTCCTGTCGCAAACAACGAAATGTACCAAGCAAATCTAACATATTTAATTTACAGAATGGGTTAATGCCAAGCCAATATTCCATTGGCAATTTGGGAAATTCGTTATCTATCACCGATTTGCCAATAAATATACCCCAGTATTCTAATGGTATGGGAAAAAGCGATTTATATAGTCTAAAAACAAGCCTGACGGAAATGGCAGATTTGGCTTTAGCTACTGCCAATTTGATATCCAAATTGCCAGTTAACTATAGGGGTAAACCTTTCTCTCCTTTACAAATATAACGGGCTTGCTATTGACTGGCATTTAGTTCTATATATAAAGCTGCCAATCGCTGGCATTAATTTATAATTAACGAAATCGTGGTGGTATTTATTAATTATTTATTGTAACATTAAATTATTTTAATTATGTCTTCTTTTATTATATAAATCACTAGCTAAAGTATCGATGTTTAATGCCTAGGTTTGTCAGGTTTGATGCCAAGGCAAAGAAAATCATAATTACTATTAACCATATTAATTATTAATAACAATAAAAAAAATGCGTTTGGGATGTTATAGTACTGATTTGGACGTGAATACGTCTTTAAAAATGCATCCGGGAGGAAATTAAAAAAAACAACAAAGTCGGGGATAAAGTTTGGTGTTGTAGCTGCATATCTATTACCTCCATCCGGAAATCAATTACACCTAAGGATAGCTGAAGGATTAAAGAATTTATTACTCTAACTAAGGACTGTAGCACATCGCGCGCTCGAGACGTATTCACGTACAACAAATGACCTTGTGCATATCACAGTCACCCCCATTCTTTTGTAAAGAAATCCCTTTTAGTAGAGGCACCGACTTCAGTTCTTGATATAGCAAATTTAGGAGACTGTTTACTCTAGTTTCTTCTGGACTGGCTAGGGGCTTCGGCTGTGGGGAATGCCTCTAACAGCGGGAGACAAAAAAATAAGTGCAGGCACTATACGAGGTGTGTTCAAAAAGTATCGCGAATTTTGAATTTTCGCGGGTTACGTATATTCGAATTTCGAATTTTTTGTGGCGTTATGTTGGTACTCATGTCTCTCACTTATGCCGACAAGCTCGGCCATTTTGAATGTTCATTTAATTGTTGACAGCTGCTTTGCTTGCACGTGTTTTGGATCGTCTTCGATTTTTACCTATTCAAAAAAATGGATCAAAGA
>JACTOM010000924.1:2964786-2976651 GCA_015832385.1 Elymnias hypermnestra | reverse complement strand
ATAAGTGGTCTATCGAACAGGCTCAGCTCTGCGGCTTACGCAGTTAAAAGAATTCGTCGTCTGACAGATGTTGATACTGCCAGACTGGTATATTTCAGCTATTTTCACAGCATTATGTCATACGGTATTCTACTTTGGGGTAATGCTGCTGATATAGATGCAATATTTGTGCTGCAGAAAAGGGCCGTTCGTGCGATTTACAATATGGGTCCAAGAGAGTCGCTAAGAAACAAATTCAAGGCAGTTAACATAATGACAGTTCACTGCGTATATATATTAGAAAACTTGTTGTATGTACATAAAAACATTGACTCTTTTAATAAAAAGAGTGAATGTACATCATATAACTTACGAAACCAAAACAAACTTGTTATAAATTCTAGTAGGCTGCATAAGATTAACAACTCATTTAAGGGTAACTGTATACGTTTCTATAATAAACTCCCACAAGACGTTCTAAAGATGTCAATTAATAAATTCAAAGTCTTTGTTAAAAGAAAGTTGATAGAAAAATCGTATTATAAGTTGCAAGATAGAAACGAGTGGGAGTGAACGAATTGCTCTAATTTTAATTAAAATATAGTAAACTAATATGATGTTGTAATGATGATGGTAACAAAAAAGAAATACCCGACTGAGTTTGTTGTGGGTTCATCTCGGATCAGGGCGCAAAGGAACCCTCGTAACTTTAGATTTTAAGTCGTTCTTGAGTACCATCGTCAGATGTATATTAGAATCAGAGTGCGGAAAAAAATATAATTTGACGATTCAAAAGTGCTGTAATATTCCTACTTGAATAAAGATATTTTTGATTGGTTTGAATGATTGATAAATATTTGTCGATTCAAAAGTGCTATAAAGTCCTAAATGAATTATTATTTTTTCTTTTACTGAAACCACTTCTCATTTTCCCAATATTCTCAATCTCAATCTCAAAAGCATGTGATTTTCTAGGCGACCTCAAAAATCCCTATTTTTCAAAATCATGTTAAGGACAAAAAGATTTTTTTCTTAAAAACCATCTTGAGAGATTATAAAGAATTTATTCATGCTTAAGAAGATATAAAATAAAATAAAAATTATTTATTTCGGTCTTTAAAGGAACATATTTTGTTAGTAAATTACTTAAAGACTTAAGCTAATGTTAGCAAACTTAAAACAATCTTAACCTAGACCTTATAACTATCGGAAGGTACCTGTGTCGAGTGGCAAAGAGGGAACCGACGGAGGAGTTACACGAGTGTGGCGCGGTGAAGGACACTGCTCAAAACACTCGCGTGTCTGCAGTGGACTGGACAACGAGCAGCACTCATAGCAGTGGTCGGAGACGACTTTTCTCTACCCGCTCTGGTTAACGCCATGGTAGGTAGGGAAGTCTGTTGGGAGACGATGGTCTCCTTCTGTGAAAATGTCATGTCGCAAACGGAAGCGGTGGTACGTCTCGGAGAGGTGAATGGAGACGCTTCCGCCATGCGTAGGAGGAGGCCGGGGCGCAGAGGAGCGGCCCATGATCGACGTCTGCTCCCTTAGGGTAACCTCCTGGGCAATAGGTACGAAGCCAGTTGCCCAAAAGCGAGGGAAGACAGGTGGCAGGTTAGATGCTCCGGACATGCCATCCGAGTGGAGGAATTTTGTCGGAGGGAGCCTTGTAAGGCACATCGTTAGCGGGACTGCGGACGTACTTCCTTCTTGTGCTTTCGCCAGCGAACGTAGGGAGAAGCACCGTCAGGTTTTAGCCGGTAAAAGTCCGGCATAACTTGCAATACCTCCCCGTGGTGTTGCAGATTTCCTGACGTTAAAAAAAACCTTATAATTAAGACAGCTCCGATTCGACAGCATCTGAACCATGTGGCAATGCTTCAGGTCTGCCAAGGCCCTCAGAATGCTACTGTAACTTACCCCTAACTCTGCGGACCAGGGATGAACACCGTTCATGCATGATTGTGTAAAAACAATCTACATGTGCATCAGCGAATATACCCGATGCATTGCAGAATGCGAGGCAGTTCCATCAGCACCCTGAAAGCATTATTACACTGAACGCGCAAGGCATTGTATTGCTCGTACAAAAAGAAGTACAGTAAGCTTTGAAGAGCGTTACCTTAACTGAGGACGAACAACGAGCAAACATGCAAACGATCATGTTCGCCCTAACAGGCAATGCTATGCGCTCTCTCTCAATATCAGAAACGTCTTTCAGGTCAAAGGACCACATGACCAAGATGTTTAAATTGCAAGACCCGTTTAAATGGAGTACCATATAGTTTAAAAGGTGGGGTACTCGATGGTAATGCTTTTTACGTAAGATATGCTTGAATAAAGAAAAAATGATCCATTTTCATTCAAAGCCTGATAGCTCCGCGAGAAATGATAGTATCGAGACTAACAAACCAAAACAGACATCCTATTCTATCCACATCGTGGTTAAATTGAAAAATATTCCGTACACCGAAATTACGATACCGCTTTGTTAATTTGCAAATTGCTTTTTATTTTTACACTGATACGACCATTTTTTAAAAATATACAGCCATTTTGAAAATTCATTAAAAATGTAGATATTTTTGTTGATTCTTTCATTTTTTTCGCTAGTATATTAGGTACAGTTTAATTCAGACCTAGTTCGGCGGTCGAGCCTGAACGACCTGTGGCGGCATAACTACTTGTTGTGCCAGTTGTATGCACTACGAGGCTCGGATATCGGAGCATTTTAACATACTTTTTAATATTTAACATCGATATTATTGTTACCGATTATGCGTGTAGAGGTGTTTAACTAATATAAATTAATAATATAATTTACTTATTGCAATTGTGTTTAAGATTACTCATCTATAATTTTTTTATAGATAAAGTCATTAGTAATTCCATTCCTTTTACTTTTTTAGTGATAGTTTCACAAGTTGTATACTGTGGTAAGTGCATTCAATTCCTTGAATGTTAAAAAGTGATTGTTTGATGTGTAGTTTGAATGTTTATTTATTGTTTAAGCAGTCGATGTTAATATGTAATAATGTTTAAAATCGTGTATAATCAAAGGTATTTCAATTTTAGTAATCAAGTCAATGATATGTCTGTTTTTTTATTGTGAATGAAGTTACTGTACGAAATAATAATGTTTTAGTTAATAAAAATCTGGTTATAAAGCCTTTGTAGTCCAATGGTTGTACATGTGAATTATTTCTAAAAGATTTACGCGTTTGAGTCATCATCGGTCATTATAGTTATTTTTATAAAAATGAGTGTTTCTTCTTTTATATTGCTGTTTAAAATTTATCATCCTCGACGATTAAAGAAGGTGCTGAATCAGTAAACCCCTTTTAACTGTAAGAAAGAAAGCTTTTCAATTTAATCAATCGTTTTTAAACATCAACTTGTTATTTCATTTCATCTAGTGTTTCCCATCGTACTTTTAAAAATATACGAACGTAGGTTTGTTTCTTAGCAGCGAAAGGCTTTGCAGAATTTTATTTTATTAGTGTTTTCTATACATTATCTTATTGCTGTTAGCAATATTCCTCTTAATTTCAATTGTCCAATGTTTTCTCGGAGATTGCTGTATTGGTGTAGTTAATAGTTTATGTGACTATATTTAAAATAAACCTCTGTAATTTTTCGTAAGCGAATATCGATTTGTCACCAAAATTTAAATGTTTTTAAGATAATCCTGCAACATGTTATGTGCAACCAATTCATGTTTATAATCAAAATAAATACGCTGATAAGACAAATGATAAATGTGTATTATTTTAAATGCATTCATTTTGATATTATGTAGATTTAAGTGAGTGTTAAATGTTGTTAGAATTGTATTTGCCTTATGCCGTTGTTTGTGACAATTTAATATTTATATAGGAAAGATTCAGCATGTGTATGTTTGTGTCCGTTATACTAAAAGAAAAGTAATGGATTGACTTGAAATCTGCTGTATAATTTTGAGTAATAAATATTATTGGACTGAGCCAAGATATACAACTCGTCTACATACGTGTTAAACATTTAAACAGCAACACGAGATAGTTCATCAAATATTTATTTATGAATGAAGGTAAATTGTGTAAGCACTTGTTGTATATATATAGTTTTATAACATTTAATTCATTTTCACCAAACATATTCTTAGAGCTAGGTTGTTACAGCATGAAAAATAAATAAACGTTGCATAACTGCCTCATTGGTTTAGTGGTTAGCATGTTCCACTACAGACATGAGGTTCGAGTCCCGGGTCGGCCAATTCAAAAATCAATATTGAGTTTTCTATTAATTATTTCTCAATATTTGCCCGAAGTTGGGAAGTTGGCGATGTGATCCAACCCCGTGTCTCGGAGAGTTAAGCCGTCGGTCCTGCGTCTGATCTCTCTCCGGTCGTGTCGGATTCCCGTCACATCTGACTATGAGAGTGCACTTGTGTACTATTGCTGCCAATCCGCAGCGGAGCAGCGTGGTGGGTCTATGCTCTAAAAACCCTCGCTCCTCAGAGTGAAGAGGCCTGTGCCCAGCAGTGGGGCGTTAATGGGCTGCTACTTACTTCTTACTTACAGTTTACATATATCAAATAAAATCAGGCTTAAAAAGCACTCTCGAATCGTCAGTAGTCTGTCCGTTGGTAACAAATTTACCACCGGTTAGGAAAGTTGATTTCGCTGAGAAGAAACCAGCAAGAAACCCAACGGTTAGTCTTTTAAAGATAGTTTTGTAAGTTACAATGTGTAATATATTGCTTCTGCGAGCAATTGGAATCAAGTCCAAACATTTCTATCGCTTAAATAATTTTCAACATTATATATAACATGCCTTTTGTAAAAGAATGTTTTTGACAAATTTCTTAAAATTATGTGGAGGCAAATCTAAAACTGATTAAGGTATCTTAATAAATATGCGTATACTCAACCCGACAAATGATTTCTGAACCTTCTTCACTCAAAAATATGGAGTTACAAGTTTGTTTTTATTTCTAGTATTAAAATTGTGCATTTCACTTTTTTTGTTGTAGAAGTGAATATTATCACGTAAATACAAGATATTATTTGATATATATAGTGACAGTACTGTGAGAATTGATTCAACATCAATGTATTGTCTAACTTTTCTAACAACGAATGTAGCGGAACTAAGTTTACTCACCAGAGTCTTAGTATGGGCACCCCACTGAAGCCCCGAGTCTAAGGTTATTCCTAAGAAGACTGTAGACGCAACTTTCTTTAGGGGACTATCATTTATTTGAATACTTGTACAAATTTCTTTCGCATTTGGCAAAGTGAGTTCAACATACTTAGGTTTTGCCGAGTTTAATACTAAATTACTAACTAAAAACCATTGTGAGACAAGTGACACTTTTACTATTTATATCGTCAAAATTTTACTTATTTCTATCAATTTTAAACAACAAGGCCGTGTCATCAGTAAATACCACTATATCACATTTGTCTTTCACGTGGTAAGCTAAATCGTTTATATATATTATTAATAACAAAGGGCCGAGTACTCACCCTTGTGGGACGCCCATTTTTGCCGGTGATCCCGACGATACTATTTTTTTTTTTATATTTCATCATATTATTCATTATCCAATTCAATACATTATATATTAACAGCATTTCATTAGAAAGGATGTCTTAGAAGATATCAGAGATTTTACAAACGGCTGGCGGGCAGTATGTGTCATCCCGATTGTGCGCGGTCTATGGGCGTGGATGTGGCAAAGCTACATAAACATCAAATGGTTGTCACCATACTTTAAGACACATTTAATTATAAAAAACGTAAACCCGACTAAGTTTGTTATTCTTCTCAGAACAGGACGCGAAGGAACCCTCGTAACTTTAGATTGTAAGTCGTTTTTTGACATCATCATCAGTCGTACGTTGAAATATAATCGTTAAGTTAACTATATCGTCTTTAACTAAACCTTATAATTTTTAGAATTACTTTTTAGCGTCGAAGTATTGCGAGTACATATCCGACGCATTTATTCCGCTAGAGTGAGCGCTGTTAAAATTAAAGCAATTTGGATGGTGTCGCTGACCTAATAGCGTGAGCTAGTGGACATCCCTTTTTTTTACTGGAAAATGCATTTACGCGTCCCAGCTGAAAGTGATTCCCCCATTTAGAAGTGTTAGAGTCACTCTTCATCAGAATATCCATTAAGACGTTTCTCTCTGGGGCCACAAACATTATAAATTACGACACCAAAGCCTGTCTCCAGCTACCACTTTCCTTCTTTAGCCTCTGCGGTCTTCTTCTCCGGTGTCACTTGAGATGACAATAGGAGACAACCACCCTCCAACCAAACTACTGAGCATATAACCGTCTTTGCTCGCCAGCGGGAGTTCGTCGTCAACTAGCAATATTAGAAAATGCCGTTGGGTCCTCCTAACCACACATTCTAACACAATATTGAGTGTTAACCAACTATTGGTGCCACTTCTCGCTCAGCACTCAGCACTTATATCCGTGTAAATAAGAGTGATTCGTGTCACCTAGATGACCATATATGAAGATGGAGCCGGATCACTTCCACTTTTGCATCTGCGTTATTCGCGCAGCCTGGGTACCTCAGCGGCATCGCTTGGTGGCGCTGATCGGCGGGGTACTCTCGCTTGAAAGCATTGGAGGGAAGTAGCCTTCTTCTGCGAAACTGTAATCACGTTAAAGGAAGCCCACGTGCTAGAGAGGGAGAATGCAGTAATTGCTCCCTCTCAAAGTGGAAGGAGGCGGGATACTAAGTGGCGCTTGTTTGCGCGGACGCAACCGGACTCATCTGAGGCTCCAGGTAAGGTAAAAGCACTTTTGAATCATTCAGTTGTATATCCGTTATTAACAAATCTACCACCGGTTCGGGTAGTTTATCCCGCTGATAAGAAACCGGCAAGAAACTCAATGGTTACTCCTTTAAATATAGTTTTTTGTAGGTTACAATGTGTTTAGGTTTGATTTGCAACTGGAATCAAGTCCAAACATATTTGTCGCTTAAATAATCTTCAACATTATAATATGCCTTTTGTAATGGGACATTTTTTAACAAATTTCTTAAAACTATTTGGAGGGAAACCCAGAAGTGATTCGGATATCTTATTAAAGATGCGAAAGCTCAGAATAATTTCTGAACCTTCTTCACTTTAAAATATGGCATTACGAGTTTGTTTTTATTTCTTGTTATTAAATTGTGTGTTTCGCTCCTTTTTCTATTCAATATTTATTGCGAGGCTTCTGTGGGAGTTGATATTTCTTTGAATTTTTTTCTGAAGGCAACGCGAGATCCCAATTGATATATGGCACGTATTGCTCCTTTTTAACCAACTTCAAAAAAAGGAGGAGGTTATCAATTCGTCTGTTTTTTTTTAAATTTTTTTTTCGGTTGGTTGCCTCATATATCCCGACTGGGTGGGCCGATCTTGATGATTTTTTTAAAATGAAAGGTGGGGCTCGTCATAGGGTCCCATTTTTTTCTTAAATCCAGTTCTGATGATGGCATCTATGAGAAAACCGGATATGTGTTAAATTTGCATTAAGCATGTGCGTGAGAAAGGGACGAATAACTCAAGATCACGCTAACCGATATCGATGATTCTTTTGTTATTGGAAAGGATATACTTCAAGGGTTCTTTTGTGATAGTTTGGTTAGGTTCTTATGATGGAATCCATGAAAAAGTGACGGGACTCTTCAATTCTATAGGCTATCCAGTTATTTGAGTTTCCTACCGTAGCTTCGGTATGGTCAAGTGCTAATCGTAGTTAAATATGAAGATCAATGGATCTCCTCAACGGCTTACAGTAAGGGTGCGGTTTATAGTAGAACATGTAAGTGTCTGTAATCAAATAGCAATGAGCTTACGTTTGTTGATGCATTGCAACACGCTTACTTCAGATTCACTAAAAATAAAAAACAAATAAAAAATTTAATTAATATGCTCTAAAAAGTAAGGAATTATTGTGTATTCTTTTATAGAGTTCTTCGTATTCTTTTATTTGGAGTCGGTGTCTGCTTAAAGAAAAGGCTTTAAGATATACCAATTTGTGGCGTGACTAATGCAATATTTATTCACATGGCTAATTACAGTTCAAATCACTAACAGACGAACCAACTCATAGACGAAACGAAAGTATAGAGGTTCCTAAATATTCTAAAACCTTCTCGCCAGTATCGCTCCCTATTACAAGATTACCAATGGTGTGATACCATAAAAAAGGTAAGTAGCAGCCCATTAACGTTCCACTGCTGGGCACAGGCCTCCTCACTCGCATAAAAGAGGGTTTTTAGAGCATAGACCCACGCTGCTCCACTGCGGATTGGCAGACATAGTACACAAGTGCACTCTCTATTCCTTCACTCTCATAATCCAATGTGACGGTAATTAGACACTATGGGAGAGAGAGCAGGCGCAGGACCGACGGCTTAACGTGCCCTCCGAGGCACGGGGGTGGATCACACCGCCAACTTCCCAACTTCGGGCAAATATTGAGAAAATCTTAATAGAAAACTCAATATTGATTTTTGAATTGGCCCGACCCGGGACTCGAACCCAGGACCTCATGTCTGTAGTCGAACATGCTACTCACTAAACCAATGAGGCAGCTGTGGTACCATCAAATAATATTGTTTTTGATGGTATGGGTGATACCGTCAAAAACAATATTTTGGATATCTAGGTTACTTTATACAGATATCCATCAAGGAATGGAACTAAAGTCGTTTATAATTAGAACATTCTAAACATACCTTGCTGTATACATCATTAATAACAAATCTCCACTTAAATAAAGAAAATATTATTTCTTTCAAGAAATGCAAAACGTACGAGAATAATAATGGGTATATTAAACTGTACGTTTTGATGTGATCATATTAAAATATTTCAAGTAGTATTAAGAAGAAATTTTATTTTTTTTCCTATGTTTGCTGCGACCGTAGATATAATGATTTATTTTTGTGCTAGCTTTCATGTTGTAACATTGACCGGTATAAGACGCTTATATCTTAATAAATATTTATTAAGCATGAAAAGAATTACAAAAACTTTGCAAACCTTACTAAATAAATAATCAAACGTGTTCACATAACGAGGTCCGTAGCACCAGGGCCCGAGCTGGTCGGGCTCTGATTGAAAGATGGAGAGAGGATCTGAGGTCCCCTGTAGCTGGTGTGGCTACTGTAGTGGCGATTCGCTCTCACCTGGAACAATAATGGATTACCAGGCGGTATTGGTCGCTCTCTTTCAGACTGGTGCAGGTTTTAACCGGACATAGCTGTTTCAGAAAGTTCCTGCACAAGAAGAGGTACCCGCCTGCCATGAATGTGGTGCCGCTGTTGACTTAGCGCACCAGACTTTGACAGAATATGCAGCCTGGGCACCTCAGCGTCATCTTCTAGTTGCGCTGATTGGTGCGGACCTATCGCTGGCGTTGTACGCGCGATGCTATCCAGTAAGAGATGTTGGGCGAGAGTGGCCCTCTTCTGTGAGACAGACATCTCGCTGATAGAGGCCCACGTGCCGTGACATCATGTCACCTTCGTGAACTCTCGGCCAAACTCATTCGGGAGAGAGGAATGTGAGAGCGCTGCTTTGATATGCCTAAAGGGTTCCGCTGGGTTTTAGTGTATAGTTAGTATCCACACTCACGATAGTCGGGGTGCATTTTGACGATTCAAAAGTGCTGTAATAAGCCTACTTGAATAAAGATATATTGATTTGATTTTAATGCATCTCCCAGCGTAAAAAAAAATCTTTTCAAATGATATCTAAAGCAACTAGGTCTTGTTAAGCAACTATTTAGACATTGAAATGTTTGTTTCGAAGAACTGTTTTTAAGCATAAAATGAAATTATATTATCCGGTTTTCAAGATTATCTTCAGCAATTGAAATAAATAGGCTCTGTAAAACAAAAATATAGTGTGAAATAAAATATAATAATAATATTTATTTATTTGTCAAATGTGGTCAGTTGTAGATGTTACAATATACAATATAAGTGTCCATCACATTTTACCGTTTCCGGTGTACAAATTTTATTCCTTTTTTTTGTCTAGTTTCAGCAATATTACAAATCAAATTATATTATAGATAGTTATGATGCATAATATGTAAAATAAAGTCAATCAATAATAAAGTTATACAAAAAAATTCCTAAATTAAAAATTATGTCATATTTAAGTAAATCAGACTGATTCAAATATTAGTACCATTGAAATATTCCTCAACTTTATACTTACGTATCAATATCCCCTTATGCATAGGAGTACCGTTTATGTAAATTTGTCTGAACTTATGTAAAAGTAAGCACAGGAATGCTTCGTCTGGCAAATTATAAATAAAATTAATTTAAGTATTCATCTAGCTTGTAGAAAGTTTTTTCTAACAGATAGTCTCTTAATTTATCTTTAAATTTGAAAAAGTCACTAATTGTAATGAGTTCAGCAGGTAGTTTATTATATAGCTTCGGTAGCATAATGTATGCGCTGTTGCTGAATTTTGTAGTCCTGGTTTTGTGGTCCTGGTACTCTTAGCTTCTGTTTATGTCTATTGCTATTAATATTATTATATAGAGTTAAGTTCTTTTTTACAAAGAGCATGGATTCATAGATATAGAGACTAGGTAACGTTAATATATTTAATTCCTTAAAATATGGTTTACAGCTATCAGCTTGTTTAAGGTGACATATTGATCTAATGCATCTTTTTTGCGCCTTGAACGCAAGTTCACGTGCTGTTGAATTACCCCAGAACATGATTCCGTATCGTAAAATAGAGACGACATATGCATTATACGCAACTAAAAGTGTAGCTCTGTTTACAGTTTTTGATAACATGTAAAGTGAATATGAACACTTTTGAAGCTCGACACAAACTGATTCAACAAGTGCTTTCCAATTTAAGACTTCATCTATTTGAACTCCTAAAAATTTTATAGTTTTGGTTTCAGTAATTACTTGATTATCATAACGAATTTTTAATGTTGGGCGAACCTTATTTTTATTCACAAATGTCATTATTTTAGTTTTGTCAAAATTTAATATTAATTTATTATTTACTATCCAGTCAACCATATCAATTAATGCGGTATTTATTTTTGTCTCAAAATTTATTTTACTATCGTCAAAAAGTATTATATTACAATCATCTGCATACATCGTCATTGGATATTGAAAAATACAGGGAAAATCATTAATAAATATCAAAAATAAAAGAGGACCAAGTACACTTCCTTGTGGGACGCCACGTGGATTTAATAACACATTAGATTTGTACGTTACTTCTAATTTGGAATTTTGGTCTACATTTTTAACGTATACTAACTGCTTTCTGTGGTTTAAGTAAGATTTCATTAGCTCGAGTACGTTGCCCCTTATTCCGTAGTTGTGCATTTTGTGGAGTAATATGTTATGGTCTACACAATCAAATGCTTTCTTTAAGTCCATAAAAAGAGCACAAGTAAAAAAAATTTGTACATTAATTCCTTTAGAAATTTATATATAGCCATATTTTTAGTATTGTTTTTACGAAAGCCCAATTGATGCTTAGAAAATAAATTATATTTATCAAAATAAGAGTAGAGAGCATCGTAAATAATTTTTTCAAAAAGTTTTGAAAATATGGGTATAAGAGCAATTGGTCTATAATTTCCCATGTCTTCTTTATTATCCTTTTTAAGTAGAGGTTTTATAATTGTTATTTTTAATTTATCAGGATATTTTCCGTGCTCGATAGAAAGATTTATTATATGACTGAGTACAGGGGCTATACTTAAAGCGACAAATTTTATGACTTTGGTTGAAATCTCATCAAAGCCGGTGCTGTTAGTATTTTTCAAAGATTTTATGTAACGGATTATATCATCGGATGTCGTAGGGTTTAAAAACATTGACT
>JACTOM010000924.1:2916444-2964684 GCA_015832385.1 Elymnias hypermnestra | reverse complement strand
ACGACGACGACGACGACGACGACCACGACGACGACGACGACGACTACCACGACGACGACGACGACCACGACGACGTCGCTTTACATGCGAAATATTTGGATATATATTAAATTAGCCATTTTAAGACATGAAGTATCTTATCTCGTAGCAAGTAGAGTTTGCTCATTCGACAGTTTTATATTTCCGAATATAAAGGTCAAGAACATTTAGCAAACGATGAGAATATAATACAAAAAACATCGTTTATTGAGAAGTTTTATATCATTAATTAAATTATCGAAATATATATATCATATTTAATGGATAGCATTGTGTTATAAGATAATTTTTTACCTGTTTTTGTCCTTTTACTATATAATATGTTTTGACTTGATGTCAGTAGCGCATAAAAGCAAAATATTACACATTGTAACCTACAAAACTATAGTCGCTGAGTTTTATGCTGGTTTTTGCTTAGCGGATGTTTGTTACCTCATATCTCCCGACTGGGTGGACCGATCTTGATGATATTTTTTTTTAAAAAAGGCGGTGCTCGTCATAGGGTCCCATTTTTTAAAAAACCATTTCTGATGATGGCATCCATGAGAAAACCGGATGTCTTAAATCTGTGTAAGCATATCCGCGAGAAATGGACGAATAACTCAAGATCACGCCAACCAATTTCGATGATTAATTTTTTAATGGAAAGTATATACTTCAAAGGTTGTTTTGTAATAGTTTGGTAAGGTTCTGATGATGGAATCCATGACAAAGTGACGGAACTCTTCAATTCTTAGGAGCTAATCAACGATAATCGGCAGAATCTTCTATAAGCTATCCACATATTTGAGTCGCCTACCATAACTTCGGTATGGTCAAGTGCTAGTCGTACACCGACTCCAAATATAACAATACGAAGAACACTATAAAAGAATACGCAATTATTTATTACTTTTTAGAGCATATTAATGTATTTGTAAGTTTGTTTTGAAGGCGGTTCTTTTTTTGTTAAAATTTCTATTTATTTTCTATGTAGTTATAGTAAACTGTCATTATATCTCTAGTTTAAATTACGTAATCTGTGTGTAATTTTTTTCTAGGTATTTTATCTAAAATATTATACAAGAGCAAAGATCCGTTGCGATGATAAAGTGCGTTTTCGATAAGAGACAACTTTATATAACAAAAACAATATCTACAATCGTTCATTCTTAACATAGATTTTCCATTATGTACATTATATCGTTTGTTTTGATACAACTGCTTTGGTTTTGGGTAATATTTTATCTATAAAATATATATATGTGATTTTTTTAAGGTTTTCTAATAAAAAACGTGTTGATTTCACTGAAAAAATTGCTTAGATTTCAATCTAGTTTCATATATAATTGACACGTGTGATTGTGGCTGTCTTTTTCCAAAATATTATTAGCCCAAACTGAACTTTATTAATAGGCATAAATCAACTAACAGACCGACAATAATATGACAAAAGTCCACTTGTCATTGATAATAGAATCAGCTAGTACCATTAAAAAAGGTCCAGATGTTTCAGAGATTAGAAGGCACAAATTTACATACAAAGAGACCGATAAGAATGTAAAAAAATGATGTAGTTATTGCAAGAATATCCACTTCAATTTAATGTATTTGTACAGAAGGTTTCATTGTCAAATTGTTGTTAAAAAAGTAACTAATAAGTGCCAATATCTTCTCGATAGATATATAGATAGAACAGATAGACATGGAGATTGAAAACAGCTGGTAAAGCCTACTGTTTCCTTCGCTATTTATATAAAAAGTTCTCCGAAATATTGGATTTATTGAAGGCTAAAATCCTGATCACATTTCCATTTAGTTTATTTAAGTTTCAACAATTCATTTACTTTTCTATCATCCAAGTAATCTTTTAATAATTAAATGTATATAACATGACATGAAGCCGTTTATACGCTCTCGTGCTTCCGTGAATCCTCAATCGAATTTATCAGGTACAATGGGGAAATGGGGAATGGGGAATCTTTAGGGTTTTAGTGGTTACGAGGCCATTTCCCAAGCGTCTGACCCATGGTAATTAGACACGAACCAAGACCACTTCAAACCTAGTCCAAAGTGGATACAATTTACTTGTAATCGAATCTAAAACCTCTGTTAAAGGCACGAGTACTGACTATTACAAAACCCTTATTTAAAATGTCTCGAGTAAACTTTGAATATATTTTCTTTTCCGAAACATTAAACATATGTATAATAATTTTAATTTTCAGCCAACTGCAAGTCAAACAGTGCAAATAAACCAAAATCGTCGCTTATACGATGAGAAATTACCAGTATTGGCTAAACCCAACAACATAATTGCTTTCGGACATCGAAACAACTTAATTGGATATCAGAGACAACAAAATATAAACCCAGGACCCTATGGTAGACAACAAAGTATAATGGCAACAAACAACAACATATATAGAAACCCAACACAACCAAACGCAGTTACAACCAACAATAGATACGGTTATCAAACACAACAAAATTCAATAAACAACAATAGATATGGCTACCGACAACAAAACTTATACCCAGATTCCTGTAGATGTAATAAACAACAAAATATTATAGCAACAAACAACTACGGAGGCCATAGACAACAAAATATAGTACCAGTCTTAAATATTGGCCAAAACGATTTGTTGTCAAGTAATAATATAGGCCAAATGTTGCCAAGTTTGGCACCAATCTCTAACAAATGTTCCTGTCGCAAACAACGAAATGTACCAAGCAAATCTAACATATTTAATTTACAGAATGGGTTAATGCCAAGCCAATATTCCATTGGCAATTTGGGAAATTCGTTATCTATCACCGATTTGCCAATAAATATACCCCAGTATTCTAATGGTATGGGAAAAAGCGATTTATATAGTCTAAAAACAAGCCTGACGGAAATGGCAGATTTGGCTTTAGCTACTGCCAATTTGATATCCAAATTGCCAGTTAACTATAGGGGTAAACCTTTCTCTCCTTTACAAATATAACGGGCTTGCTATTGACTGGCATTTAGTTCTATATATAAAGCTGCCAATCGCTGGCATTAATTTATAATTAACGAAATCGTGGTGGTATTTATTAATTATTTATTGTAACATTAAATTATTTTAATTATGTCTTCTTTTATTATATAAATCACTAGCTAAAGTATCGATGTTTAATGCCTAGGTTTGTCAGGTTTGATGCCAAGGCAAAGAAAATCATAATTACTATTAACCATATTAATTATTAATAACAATAAAAAAAATGCGTTTGGGATGTTATAGTACTGATTTGGACGTGAATACGTCTTTAAAAATGCATCCGGGAGGAAATTAAAAAAAACAACAAAGTCGGGGATAAAGTTTGGTGTTGTAGCTGCATATCTATTACCTCCATCCGGAAATCAATTACACCTAAGGATAGCTGAAGGATTAAAGAATTTATTACTCTAACTAAGGACTGTAGCACATCGCGCGCTCGAGACGTATTCACGTACAACAAATGACCTTGTGCATATCACAGTCACCCCCATTCTTTTGTAAAGAAATCCCTTTTAGTAGAGGCACCGACTTCAGTTCTTGATATAGCAAATTTAGGAGACTGTTTACTCTAGTTTCTTCTGGACTGGCTAGGGGCTTCGGCTGTGGGGAATGCCTCTAACAGCGGGAGACAAAAAAATAAGTGCAGGCACTATACGAGGTGTGTTCAAAAAGTATCGCGAATTTTGAATTTTCGCGGGTTACGTATATTCGAATTTCGAATTTTTTGTGGCGTTATGTTGGTACTCATGTCTCTCACTTATGCCGACAAGCTCGGCCATTTTGAATGTTCATTTAATTGTTGACAGCTGCTTTGCTTGCACGTGTTTTGGATCGTCTTCGATTTTTACCTATTCAAAAAAAATGGATCAAAGAACCTCGTATACTAGACTATACCATCATTTATCATGATTACAGTCCTTTTATATAAATACAGTGGAGAGCTAATTAAGCCATCGGTCCTGCAACCAATCTCTCTCCGAAGAACACTATAATATCTCCTGTGGAAATGCTTAATCTCTACTGCCAAGGCCTAAATAAGGTTAGGAGAGTTCTTATTATTTTAATGATTGATATCAGGTTTATAAAAGACGGTTATACTGAGCTAATCTTAAAATGTAGACTTTTTTTTAGAGCTTTTAAAGGAGAACAATTCTTTTATACATGATTTTTGCGAAACATTAACCGTTTACGCAGCGGAAGCTAACAAAAAAAAAAGACCCTGTTTTTGAAACATTCACGGCTCTTGTTAATCGTAGCATGACGTTATGTAGCCTTCCTCGATAAATATCTAACATTTAAAGAATTTTTCAATTCTTATCAGTAAAAAGTAAGTAAGTAACAGCCCATTCGGGTTTCAATGTTCGTGGTTCGGTTCAGGTCTACTTAGTTCTTGTTCACAAGTCGCGCTCAGTAGGGGATCTACTCTGCTTGGGAGATTAAGGCGAAATGTGACATACAGCTCCGGGAGAGGTATTTTTTACAACTATCCCACTCGGCATCCATGTGCGGTGCAACGAGCAGGAGAGAGGGCGATCGCGGGTGCTGAGGTAGGAAGGGAGGGGGGTCGCCGGCGGTTGACCAATCGGAATTAGTCGCGGCGACGCGCTGGACTAACAATAGTTATATCTTTCCAATGGAAGGTTCTATTTTAATAACTTAATAATTAGTTTACAGGTATTAAAACGGTTTTTGATAAAATATAATTAATAGGAAAAAGATTCTTCGTCGGTACTTTTATTAAATTTAAAATATAAAAAAAGTAGTTATGGTGGCATAATTAGAGTAGTTGGACATATGGTATCCTGGACTTTTTTGTAGATATTATTACGTTCTATAATATTGCAGAACATTTTTTTGGAATGGAATAAATTTAAAGATGGAGTGGTTGGTGCTGCTATTGATGTATGTGGCGTGTCTAAAAGGAGGAAAGGTAAGAAAGAGAAGAATTTGTGGATGGACAAAAATGTTCAAGCAGCTGTGTGTGAAAAGAAGAAAGCTTGGTCCGATTGGTTGGCTACAAAAGCGAACCAACGAATGCAAAAGGCAACGAATGA
Source organism: Elymnias hypermnestra (assembly GCA_015832385.1). Classification (NCBI taxonomy): domain Eukaryota; kingdom Metazoa; phylum Arthropoda; class Insecta; order Lepidoptera; family Nymphalidae; genus Elymnias; species Elymnias hypermnestra. The sequence continues at coordinate 2,959,583 of JACTOM010000924.1, read as the reverse complement.
TGACGTAAAAAAGGCAAGAATGGAATACAAAAGGGTGAAAGTAATCGTGAAAGAAGCTGTAAGAAAGAAAAAAGAAGAATACAGTGATATGTATGATAGGAGACTTTCTGATGATTTTCAGTCAAACAAAAAGTTTTTCTGGAAATCAATACAATTTGCCCGAGGGAGATCTACTTCCTCGGAGCTTTGTAAAATCAGAAGTTTAGATGGAAGTTTAATAAAAGGAGAAGAATGGATATTGAAGAGATGGAAGGATCATTTTGAAAGTTTGTTTGAAAGAAATGAAGCAGAGGTAAATATGGCCTCTGCGGATAGCAATGAATGTAAGACAAGTGATAGCGAGATTAGTATGGATGACATCATGAAAGCGATAAAAGGTATGAAATCAGGTAAGGCTGCTGGGTATGACAGAGTGTCAGTCGAGATGCTGAAGGCTGGCCGCGGGATTGTGGTAGCTCAGCTGTACTGCCTTTTCAATATATGCTGGGAGAAAGGTCAAGTCCCAAGAGATTGGAGCAAGGCCGTAATTGTCCCTCTATATAAAGGAAAAGGGTCACAGCAGGAGTGCAAAAATTACCGCGGTATCAGCCTTCTTAGTGTCGTCGGCAAATTGTATGCAAAGATATTAATTGAAAGGGTGATTAATGAAACTGATGGGAAAATATGGGACGTGCAAGCGGGATTTAGAAGAGGAATGGGATGTACGGATCAGGTCTTTTCTTTACGGTGCATAACTGAAAAATGTTTGGCTAAACACCAAAAAGTTTATTGCGCGTTCGTAGATTTAGAAAAGGCCTATGATCGAGTGGTGAGGAATGAGCTGTGGTCAACGTTATCTACGTATGGGGTGAGCGGTTGTCTGATCCAAGCATTGAAGTCTCTCTATGAGGGTTCTAGTGCCTGTGTCAGAATAAACGGAGCGTACACGGAGTGGTTTCCTGTCGAAAGAGGTGTTCGACAGGGATGTGTTGCGTCACCATGGCTGTTCAACCTTTTCATGGATAAATGTTTGACAGATTTAAAAGAATGTATGTATGGGTTAAGAATGAATGAATTACTCATCAAATGTTTACTCTACGCTGATGATCAAGTAATACTTGCGTCATCCGCTAACGAGCTTCAGGAGATGCTAAATATTATGAATGAAGCTTTGAAAGGGAAAGGAATGAAAGTGAATGTAAACAAAACGAAAGTTATGCTTTTTGAACGAGATGAATCTATGATGAATGGCAATATTTTGATAGATGGGGAACAAGTGGAAGAGGTGAAAGAATTTGTATACTTGGGATCTAAATTTACAAAAGATGGAACATGTGAAAGTGATATCGAAAGGAGAGTGAATGCAGGGAATATGGTAAATGGTGCTCTGCATGCTTTTATGAATAGCCAGATGGTGTCTCAAAGGGCTAGACTGGCAGTGCATGCTGGAGTGTTGGTGCCAACACTTATGTATGGTAGTGAAAGTTGGGTATGGCAGAAGAATCACAAAAGTAAAATAAATGCGGTAGAGATGAGAGCGTTGAGAAGCATGAGTGGATTAAAACTGAGTGACAGAGTGAGAAATAGTGTGATAAGAGAACGTTGTGGTATAAAAGAAGACGTAGTGACTAAAATTGAGAAAGGTATGCTTAGATGGTTTGGGCATGTAGAGAGAATGAATGAAAGGAGACTGACAAAAAGGATTTATGAGTCAAGAGTGAATGCGAAAGTTGGAAGGGGAAGACCGAGGCGAACGTTCCTGGACCAAATCCAGGACATTTTAAATAACGGCCAGGTCAAGAGTACTCTAAACCGACGAACTTGTATGAAAGATTTAATGAGATTGAAAGAAGCGAAGGAGATATGCAAGGATCGTGGCAAGTGGAAGGATGTTTGTCTCTGCCTACCCCTATGGGAATGAGGCGTGATGCTATGTATGTATATATGTACATTTTTTTGTTCTATAATCAATAGTTTCCACAGTGTACATATTTTTTGTTTCACATTTGTTGTTCCTTGGGTTACGTTAATGAATTTTTCATGGGGATCCCTATTTTTTTTTGAGAAAGTAATATAGTTTATGGATTTGATTGAAAATGCAGCTTTCTTATGGTGAAAACATTTTTGAAGTCGGTCTAGTAGTTTTTGTGTGAGAACGTTACAAACATAAATACAAAAACACAAAAGTTTCCTCTTTATACATCGTAAACATTCAGTCCTAAATCAAATGACACATTAAAATAACAGTAAAGAATCACGTATTTATTAATTGTACGAATTAGTTAGAACACGTATTTCAAAATATAAACAAAGGAATAAAAATGAATCATATTTTGATAAAACATAAAACGAAGGATAATGTAAAATATTATAAATAAACACAAACATAAAACTGTGGTTGTTAAAATGTCGCGGACGTTTTTCGTGTTGTTTTCTGTCGAATTTTTACATGTAAGTACGCATTTTAAATTCTTTTCTTTATTCCAGGATAAACGATAGATAGATAGATAGTATTTTTTGTTTGATTGTCGAGAACATAGCGCTTTTTTTTACTTAAACTAAATGGTGATGAGTCGTTAGGAAAACTTGTAAAAAGGTGTCCCACAAGGATCAACACTTGGTCCTTCTTTGTTCATAATATATACAAATGATTTAGAATACAACTTGAGTTGATAGAAATATAGAAAATTATGGCGATGTAAATAGTACCCTGTCACATGTCTCACGTTGGTTTATAGTTAATAAATTAATATTAAAAACGACAAAGACTAAGTGTGTCGAATTCGCTGTGCCCAATGCAAATGACGCCTGTGAAAATATCTGAAAGATGATAGTCCATTAAAAAAAGTTAAGTCTACAGTTCTCTTAGGAATAACCTTAGTGAGCTTCAGTGGAAAGCAAACTTAGCTCAGCTGCATTTGCTGTTAGAAAAGTAAGACAATGATGTTACTGATGTTGAAACTGCTAAAACGGTGTATTTCGTTTTCGATAAAGCAGCGGAATTTGAAATTATTTTTATATTAAAAAAGAGCAATACGTGCAATATATCAATTAGGATGTCGCGTTTATTTAAAAGAAAAATTCATATCCTCACAGTACAGTCGCAATATATATTGAATAACATGTTTGCTGTTGTTTTAGTATTATTATTCAAGTTATCTAAATTTATAGTGTGTAGTACTTGAGCTTTTAGGTGTATGATGTAACTAGCTATAAGTATAATTATGTGTAATTTAAAAACCCTAAGCATAGTTTTAGTTGTAGTTCTAACATGTAATTATGTTGCTTGTTCATAAGTTATAAATAAAAATAAATAAATAAACATTTTATATATTCACTTCTACAGCGAAGAGACTGAAATACACAATTTTTAATACAAGAAATAAAAACAAACTCGTAATACCTTATTTTAGAGTGAAGAAGGTCCAAATGTCGGGTTGAGCATACGTATTTTTTATAAGATACCCGAATCACTTTTGGATATTTCAAAAACATCCTTTTACAAAAGACATATATATAATATTGAAGATCATTTAAGCGAATAAAACTACACTATATTTAAAGGAATAAATTTCCGAACTGGTGGTAGATTTGTTATCCATGATACTACTAAAGTACTGACTATTCAGAAGTGGTTTTTGAGCCTACTTGAATAAAGAATGTTTTGATTTAGTTTGATGTTAGAATAATAAACTCATTCCCATAGGGGTAGGCAATGACCATATCCTTCCACTTGCCACGATCCTTGCATATCTCCTTCGCTTCTTTCATTCTCATTAAATCTTTCCTACAAGTTCGACGGTTAAGAGTACTCTTGACCCAGCCCTTGTTTAAAATGGCCTGGATTTGGTCCAGGAACGTTCGCCTTGCTCGTCCCCTTCCAACTCTCGCATTCAGTGTTGACTCATAAATCCTTTTTGCCAGTCTCCTTTCATTCATTCTCCCTACATGCCCAAACCATCTAAGCATACCTTTCTCAATTTTAGTCACTACATCTTCTTTTATACCACAACGTTCTCTTATCAAACTATTTCTTACACTGTAACTCAGTTTTAACCCACTCATACTTCTCAATACTCTCATCTCTACCGCATTTATTTTACTTTTGTTCTTCTTTTGCCATACCCACTTTCACTACCATACATAAATGTTGGCACCAACACTCCTCTATGCACAGCCATTCTGGCCCTTTGAGCCACCATCTGGCTATTCATAAAGGCGTCCAGAGCACTATTTACCATAATCCCTGCATTCACTCTCCTTTTAATATCACTTTCACGTGTTCCATCTTTTGTAAATCTAGACACCGAATATACCAATTCTTTCACATCATCCACTTGTTCCCCATCTATCATAATATTTCCATTCATCATAAATTAAGATCGTTCAATAATCATAACTTTCGTTTTGTTTACATTCACTTTCATTCCTTTCCTTTTCAAAGCTTCATTCATAATATTTACCATCTTCTATACCTCATTAGCAGATGATGCAAGTATTACTTGATCATCAGCATAGAGTAAACATTTGATGAGCAATTCATTTATTCTTAAGCCATACATACTTTGTTTTGAATCTGTCGAACGGTTATCCATGAATAGGTTGAACAGCCATGGTGACGCATTTTATGATTATCCAAAAATATGACTTCATAAAGTTATTTCTTCTGTAGACGAGGTTTATTGTTTGTTACAGATACAGAAAATATATTATACAGACACTATCATGTATTACAAGTAATATATTGGAAAAAAAACTGCTTTTGACGTATCTAGAATTAAGAATTTTTGATTTGAGTGCAATGTGAAATTTTAATCAAGGAGTTGAACCGGTTTTTGTAGAAACATGAAAAACCATGTGTGATAGTAATGGGTTCTTAAATGAAAACCGTTACATAAATAAATCCGTTATCTAAACTAATATTATAAAGAGGAAACATTTGGAGTTTTTGTAACGTTTTCACACAATTACTACTGGACTGAATAAAAAAATATCCTCATTAGAAAGCTGCATTGTCACTGAGCGATATAGGGTATACTTTCTTCAAAATAAATGGGGATCCTTAATAAAAATGCATTAATGTAACCCAAGGTGTGAAAAAATTAGTCACAATAAATCTGTCACTTACCATCAGGTGAGATTACAGTCAAGAGCTAACCTATTACCAATGAAAACAACCTCTTCCTAGGTTAGCGAGATACCACCTTAGACTGTATCATACCATATTAAATCTTCTGAATTAATGTGTCTTCTTCGTTTCATCGACTTTCAAATAACGATGCTAAAAAAGGCTCCCAACAGTTTTTTTCTTAAATTTGGTATTCGACTATTTGTCGACGCTACGACGAATAAATCGTAAACGGTTGACGAATGTATCGATTCTAGCAATAACCATTCTAATTTAAAATAATCGATACTCAATAAATAAAATCGATTAGTAATTATTCCATTCACACTTGACATCACTAATGAACCATTTACCTTTAACAGGCATATGATTCTTCAAAAAGTCCTAAATTTCAAGTCAATCGGGTGCTATTGGTAAGTTTGACGTAGTATTAGTGTATTTCAGTACAACATAACGATACCGCGATGCAATTTGCTCGTGCTGCCATCTATTACGTCATTTGTGAAACTGGCTTGATTGAGCTCGTATTAATACTATTATCTTTATTCGAAAGTAGACTTAATATACTGTATATATGGTTGATAATAGCTTGATAGGATATAATATCAGCGCAATGGCCGCCATACAGACTACTTATTAGCATAATCGAATAAGGATTTGACATTGCCTTAGTATTAAGTGTATAACAGGAATTTCTCGTAAAATATTGATCCTAGAAAGAATATGATATTAACCAAAATTGTAAGAAATTTTATTCCGCACAATATTATTTATGACCATTTTTTGTGTATAATTGAAAATAAGCGAGTTTTTGTCTAAATAAAAAATTACAAACTTATTGATGTCTAATTCGAAAAATATTGATCCTAGTAAAAAATCCATAAGGACCAATTTTGTGGGAAATTTTATTGTGAACAATTTTATTACCATTTTTCGTGTAAAATTGAAAATTTACGAGTTATGATTTACGACTTATCAGTGTGTGGATCCGGAAAACGATTTACTGTTAGCAAATTAATGTTAAATCCTTTTTGAGCTAATTCGATTGGGCTATATAGACGATTCTTTCTAGAGAACTAATTATAAAGATTTTAAGACAAGTTAGCGTCTGACTGTAATGATAACTGATGATACAGTCAAAGATGGAAGTGCTGCTCTTACGATTTCTTACAATAATAAATAATTTATCTTTGAAGCACTGTTCACAAAATTAGGAAGTAATACCGGACTCTACAATTTCAGATTATAACTAATTCTGAAGCCTGGCTATCACTGCAAACACGCAGCTATTCAAGACCTTTCAAGACCTTCAGTAGAAGTACATCTAACACAAATTTCCTCACAGCAAATCCACAATTGGCTATCATCCCTCAATTATACATAGAACCGGTCATTCCAAGTCCTGATGTGAGTTAAATAATTCGTATTCACTAAGCACACGAGTATGTATAGATAAGGCGAGTGACAGCCTATTAACGTCCCACAGTTGGGCATAGGCCTCCTCACTAATAGGAGAGAGGGTTTTTAGAGGATTGGCAGGCATAATACTCAAGTGCACTCTCTATTCTTTCACTCTCTTAGTACATAGCATTACGACTCATTCCCTTCGGGGTAGGCAGAGACAACGTCCTTTCACTTGCCACGATCCTTGCAAATCTCCTTCGCTTCTTTCATTCTCATTAAACCTTTCATACAAGTTCGTCGGTTTAGAGTACTCTTGATCTGGCCGTTATGTAAAATGTCCTGGATTTGGTCCAGGAACGTTCGCCTTGGTCTTCCCCTTCCAAGTTTCGCATTCACTCTTGACTCATAAATCCTTTTTGTCAGTCACCTTTCATTCATTCTCTCTACATGCCCAAACCATCTAAGCATACCTTTCTCAATTTCAGTCACTACGTCTTCCTTTATACCACAACGTTCTCTTGTCACACTATTTCTTACTCTGTCACTCAGTTTTAATGCACTCATGCTTCTCAACGCTCTCATCTCTACCGCATTTATTTTACTTTTGTGATTCTTCTGCCATACCCAACTTTCACTACCATACATAAGTGTTGGCACCAACACTCCAGCATGCACTGCCAGTCTAGCCCTTTGAGACACCATCTGGCTATTCATAAAGGCGTACAGAGCACCATTTACCATATTCCCTGCATTCACTCTCCTTTCAATATCACTTTCACATGTTCCATCTTTTGTAAATTTAGATCCCAAGTATACAAATTCTTTCACCTCTTCCACTTGTTCCGCATCAATCAAAATATTTCCATTCATTATAGATTCATCTCTTTCAAAAAGCATAAATTTCGTTTTGTTTACATTCACTTTCATTCCTTTCCCTTTCAAAGCTTCATTCATAATATTTACCATCTCCTGTAGTTCATTAGCGGATGACGCAAGCACTTGAGAACCCTCATAGAGAGACTTTAATCAGACTACCGCTCACCCATGGGGTGAGATAACGTTAACCACAACTCATTCCTCACCACTCTCTTAGTCATTATTTGTTATGGGTTCTTCTCAGGATTGAACTAGTAACTAGACTTTAAGTCGTTCTATAATATCATCATCAATTGTACTTTGTGTTATATAAAAATGACTGTATTTTAAGATTCAATAGTACTCTAAAAATTTGAATAAATAGTTTTGTCAAATGAAGTAATGATCACACAAAAAGCAATGTACTGCACGTTATTTTGTCGTCTATCATGAGTAATCTTTCAAAACGTTATAATTCAATTTACAGATAGAATTTATACCAGAAGACACCGAAGTAACTGGGAAATCCGTAGTATTACTTCACAGATTACACAAACAGTACGAAGAAAATGAAATAACACCACTGTATTATTACACACAGGATTATTATATAGACGAATATGATTTTAGCTTAAATGATATACATTCAGAAGGATATGAAGACATCTATTGTCATCATGGTTACGTCGACGAGGAAGAGGAGCCCATGTATGAGGGAACGATTGTTGAAGAAGATATTATAGTATCTGATGATTCTACAGAAGATCCGTACGAAAACGTAGATGTAGAACAACATATAAATGACATAGATAATGATGAAGAGAATTTTGAAGATTAAAGAAGAATAGGACACGAGGGATATTTTACACTTGGTAGGAAAGATATTCTTTATGCTTTTGTATTGAATTGCAATAAAATAAATTACAGAAATGCAAAAGGTAATTGCAAACGAAACGAAAGTCCTTTTAATATATGTTTATTTGTATTAAAAATGGCAAAGAATTAAAAATCTTGATGCAAAATACTAGATTTTTTTTATTGAACTAATATACTTAAAAAAAACAATAATGCGAAGGTATATTTAGAGTATAATAAATGGAAAAATAATTACTTATTCAAGAAGAAGTTCGCTACGAATTGATTTCCTAGTTTACAACCAAACGCAAGATAAATAGTATATATTTAGGTAAACAATATAAAATACAACAGTATATAGTGCATGAGATAACAGGTAATGAATACTGTAGAGAATAGGAATATAGTATAGGAGACAACAGGTAAATATTACAAGAAATAACAAGTAATTAGTATAGTAATCAACTAATAGTAATACAGAAGACGTAAGCACATATAACAGTACAGGATTTAGCATCGAAAATAAAGGGTAAATAGTGCACAAGACAACAAGTACGTAGTGCAAGAGACCACATTTAAATGTTACTTGAGACATAAAAAAGGTAAGTAGCAGCCTATTATCGTTCCACTGCTGGGCACAGGGCTCCTCATTCAGGAGAGAGAGGGTTTTAGAGCATAGACCCATCAGGCTACTCCACTGCGGATTGGCAGACATAGTACACAAATGTACTCTCCATTCCTTCACTCTCATAATTCGACGTGACGGCAATCCGACATGACCGGGTAGCGAGATCAGGACCGACGGTTTAACGTGCTCTCTGAGGCACAGGGGTGGATCACACCTCAAAATATCTTAATAGAAAACTCAATATCGATTCCGAATTGGCCTGACCCGGGACTCGAACTCAAGACCTCATGTCTGTAGTCGAACATGCTAAACACTAGACCAATGAGGCAGTCATAAATAAATAACAAGTGCATAACACAAGAGAGAATAGGCATATAGTGTAGGAAACAGACGTGGTCGCTGACTATGGGCCTCATGCGGAAGCTCAGAGTCACTCAGCGTGCGATGGAGAGGGCTATGCTCGGAGTTTCTCTACGTGATCAAATTAGAAATGAAGAGATCCGTAGTAGAACCGAAGTCACCGACATAGTTCTACGAATCGCGAACCTGAAGTGGCAATGGGCGGGGCACATAGTCCGAAGAACCGATGGACGTTGGGGTCCAAAGGTGCTGGAGTGGCGACCCCGCATCGGACGGCGCAGTGTAGGCAGACCCCCTACAAGGTGGATCGATGATATAAAGAGGGTCGCCGGTAGCCCCTGGAGCCAGGCGGCGCAATATCGGGCCTTGTGGACGTCATTACGTGAGACCTATGTTCAGCAGTGGACGTCCATCGGTTGAAACGACGACGACGATAGGAAACAGGTAAATATTGGAAACTATAAGTCCAGGAAACATCAGTAATATACTACAGGAGATAGAAATGGAAATAGCCAGGAAATATTACAGGAAACAACAGGTATTGTAAGTATATCATACATAGTACAAGAGGCAACAGGTAAATAGTCCAATCGAGCAATTCAATGACAAAATAGTAGCCGACATCTTTCTGTTCTTAATTTAGTTGTTAATTTGTTGATGTATTAAGATGAATGATGATTAAAATATTAAATTTGATAACGGCAAGACATTTAATAATATGTCGTAATTTAATTTTACAATAAGAATCGATTACGAATTTCTTAAACGTATAAATGACACGCACATAGGAAATCAATGATAAAATGTTCAAGATAAGATAATAAACAAAACTATATTATATATAAGATTATATACAGAATTAATCACAATAGTCTCGACAATTCATTAAGCACAATGAAGTTATTTATAGGTATTTTGACTGCAGTTTACGTACAAGTAAGCCATTTTCTGTACTTATAAACGTAATTTAAATAATATGTTTGTAATGTCAACAAAATATCTTCTATTATATAAAAAGCCGACGTTTTTTTTTCAAATATTTGTTTGTCTGTTAATCTCAAAAATGGCTAGATTTATATTTACTAGCAGATAGCTGATAACTATATTATAAAAACGAATCGCAACAGAAGTCTAAGGATGGTTTTTACGTCTAGAAAAGTTCGAATAATTGCAGAGAGATAATTCTAAAAACACCCCTTTTCTGTTTCCCATACAAATGTTTTCTAACTAAAATTTAAAATCAATTTGATCTTTATTGCTATTCAATAAAATTCATAACAAGTTACAAGTACTCACTGTTGTCTGAGCAATGTAGGTGTGTTCCTAACGTCAAAGAGTCAATTTGTACTTTCTTACCGCTGCACAAAGTTCAAAATCAATTGAATAGTCACAAAATGTAAGAGCTATAGATATTTAGTACTTCTGTATTTTCTGCGTATTTCATTTGCCACATTCCAAATCTATTTGACAAAACGAAGTCTGTCGGGTCTGCTAGTTATAAACAATAACATAGACTATTCATATTTAGAAATTTCTTCGGAAGTACAATTAAAATAGTAGACAATTTCTTACATTATAACATTAACTATGTGCCAGAAAACTGCTATTAATCCAGGAATTCCTTTTTCCCCAAGGAATTCTTGGACTAAATCATTCGTTGATAATAAAGCCTTTTTTGCTGAAAGATTTGGGACAATCTACTTGGTGTTTTTGGAGTTTTCTGGGAATACTGAACTAGACTGCCTCATTGGTCTAGTGGTTAGCATGTTCGACTACAGGCATGAGGTCCAGGGTTCAAGTCCCGGGTCGGGCCAATTCAAAAATCGATATTGAGTTTTCTATTAAGATTTTCTCAATATTTACCCGAAGTTGGGAAATTGGCGGTGTGATCCACCCCCGTGCCTCGGAGAGCACGTTAAGCCATCGATCCTGCGCCTGATCTCTCTCCGGTCGTGTTGGATTCCCGTCACATCGGACTATGAGAGTGCGCTTGTGTACTATGCCTACCAATCCACAGTGGAGCAGCGTGGTGGGTCTATGCTCTAAAAAACCCTCGCTCCTCGGAGTGAGGAGGCCTGTGCCCAGCAGTGGGACGTTAAAGGGCTGCTACTTACTTACTTACTGAACTAGACAAATTATAAGTAAAAATTTTACAACGATTTCAGATAATAACTGCACAAGTAATACCATATTCACAAAGAAACCCAACTGAATCAATATTGAACAATCAACACGTAATACCAAATGGCAATCAAATAGGAGCAATACAAAATAATGCTTTAACGAGGAATATACCAAATGGAGTTCCCAATGGTATGCCATATCCAGCGACAAATATGGCAAATGCACAAATAACCAACACTGTTAATCAATATCCAACAATGGCTGTTAATCAGGAATTAGTTGGTGCTAATTTGGCAGAAGTGGCAAACGTTAATGCAAATGGCATGGCAAATACAAATTTAGTTGCATTAGCTGGATCAAATTTAGCAAATATAAAAGGAAATACAGCTACGTTTAATCTAGGCAACGGTGGCTTCCAGGTTACAAGTGGCTCTCCTGGCAATCCAGGGTTTGGAATCCAAGTCTTAGCAGATGGGTTGGAAGTCGGTGGTACTGTTGCTGTTAATGGGCAGATACCAATATTTGGTGCTGTCAATTTGAATGGCCATTTACCAACAGATGGTTCTGCTTCTGTAAGCTATACTTGTGGTGGTCCTACCGCTTTGGACGCAGCGTGATTTATTTAATTTATTTATTAGTAATTATTATTTATTTTGACTAATTAGGTACGTTTTACAATAAAACAATTTGAGAAATGCGTTTATGATTTTTATTAATGACCCCTTTGATTGGCAAGCGTGATTTATTTGTATATGCAGTTGTCATTATCTACGACGTCCCTACGTATAAACGGTTAACTTGTATAATAGATATTTTGTCGTTTTCGTCATTTTGATTGTATCATCCTATTTATTAAGTTGGATCAACGATTTTTTTTAAATACCTTGTTGAGGTTGTGGTGCTGGTATCGTTGTGGGGTTGATGATTTGGACGAATAAATGGTAAAATACGTTTAAATGATTCGTATATTGAATGCTTTACAATAATAGGTCAATTGATTGCGTAACGTTTTGCGCTGGTAGTACGAATTGTTGAAAGGTTTTTAATTTTGAATTTTGACGACGGCTGCAGAAGAAGTATCAAGCGTTTCGTTCTACGGCGCGTCAACATAGACCCGGCCTTGGAAGCAACAGCTTCCAATACGTTTTCTTTCAGCACGTCGTCATCACGCATTAGCATCAGTTGATTCTGGCGGCAGTACTGGAAGGGGGCAAATCTTGGAGAAGGCTCTTCGTATGACTCCAGATTTGGTACGAATATCTGCAACCCGCGATGTGCCATCGGTGATGATCCCCCCGAGCTTCCATTGGAGGGGAGGCATATTGTCTTCCTTAATGAGTACGAGACTATTGAGTTGAATATCGGTTTGCTTCTTCGTCCATTTTGTTCGGGTTTTAAGCTCCGAAACGTATTCTTTATACCATCGCTTCCAAAAGCTTTCTCTCATCTGTTCGACAACGTCAAAGCGCGGCAGACGGTGACTAGGCGTGACTCTCAGGTCACTGGATGCAGGCGCAGTCAAGGGTCGGAAGGCCGCATTAAAACAAAGCTTAAAACAAATAATTAGTACAAGAGTCAGTGCTGTAATAAAGAAGTAACCTTATACAGAGGCGGAGAGAGCGATAGAGAATAGATAGATTGTACAGCACAAACAATGCATAAAATGGATACATAGGGGACAAAAAGGCGGCCTTATCGCTAAGTACATCGATATCTGCCAGGCAACCTTAGCAAGGGTTAGGGAAATTTTGTACTTCAATACATAATATACAAAAGTGATAACTTAACCTAATCAAAGTTGAACTATTTATAACATAGAAAGTGTTAAACTTGAGAAATGCTTATAGTTACTATTTAAATTTTATATATATTTATAGGATAATATAAGGAATCTTTTATTGATTAAATATTATGTTTTATCATTGTCGTCGTCGCTTCAACCGATGGACGTCCACTTCTGAACATAGGTCTCATGTAATGACGTCCACAAGACCCGATCTCGCGCCACCTGGCTCCAGCTGCTACCGGCGACCCTCTTTATATCATCGGTCCACCTTGTGCCGTCCGGTACGGGTCCAACGTCCATCGGTCCTTCGGACTATGTGCCCCGCCCATCGCCACTTCAGGTTCGCGATTCGTAGGACTATGTCGGTGACTCTGGTTCTACTACGGATCTCTTCATTTCTGATTCGATCGCGTAGAGAAACTCCGAGCATAGCCCTCTTCATCGCACGCTGAGTGACTTCCGCATGAGGCCCATAGTCAGCGACCACGTCTCAGAACCGTAGGTCATCACTGGTCATCATTGTTTTATGCTCACTGTCAATGGTATATGTCTATCGCACACTGCGTAGAGAGAGGCGAAAGTATACACATACATACATACATAAAATCACGCCTCATTTCCTTCGGGGTAGGCAGAGACCAAGTCCGTCCACTTGCCATGATCCTTGCATATCTCCTTCGTGTCTTTCGTCCTTATTAAACCTTTCATACAAGTTCGTCGGTTTAGAGTACCATTAGTACTCTAAACCGACGAACTTGGCCCTTATTTCAAATTACCTGGGTTTGGTCTCCCCCTTCTAACTTTCGCATTCTTGACTCATAAATCCTTTTTGTCAGTCTCCTTTCATTCATTCTCTACGTGCCCAAACCATCTAAGCCTCTGTCTGAAATACGGTTAACGCTGTTAACGGTGAGTTAGAGTGAGAGGGGAGGATATGCCTACCGCGTGAGAGAAAGAAAAGAAACAAATATCACTTCAAAAGGTTTATTTGTCTGTAGTCGGTAATTAAACAAAGATGGCGTGTATGATGCAATATATTAATGAATATATCCATGTATTATTGATGTAAAAAAAATAAACGAGCTTTATATTTTTTGAATCAATAAATCACATAAAAATTGTTTGTACCAGTGTCCGTTATAGGTATAAGTAATTAATATGAGTATGTAATCTATACATTATAATGTAGACGAGTTTGTTTGTTTGAATGCGATAATCTCAGACACTACTGGTCCGATTTGAAAATTTTTTTCAGTGTTAAATAGCCCATTTATCGAGGAAGGCTACAGGCTATATCATCAGGCTTAGATTATTGGAAGCTGTGCACCAATGAAGAATGTTTCCAAATCGGGGATTTTTACTTTTGTGAGTTTCCGCTGCGTGCGCTGTTTAAACGATTAAAATTTCGCAAAAATCATCTATGACAGAATCGTTCCCCTTTAAAAGTTGTATAAAAAAGTCTAAGACAGCATATATCTATCTTTTAGGGTTGGCTCACTATAACTATAAATTTGTTCCTTTTCTGTCTCAGTTATGAGTTACAGACGAAGTTGCGTGGATTAGCTTCTTAATATATAAATTTAGACATCATGATAAATGAAATTTAAATATAGAGGCAAAACTTTAACTAACCGTATAATAAGGTTTCGGTATTCATTAATTAATAATAATAAGTTGTTCCAACTCAAAAGCAGATCTTTAATTGTATAAGGAAAGTTAAACACAATTATCTTTAATAGAAGAGCGACCTTATAATTAATTACAAAATTATGTAAAGTTTATAATTTATGTACTAGTAACTGTGACCGGGAATTAGTGTATAGTGTTTTTGGGTATCATTTTTAATGCTTTTGCAGGCTCTAGGTTATCTGAATACTAAATTTCGTTTAAATCGGTTCAGGGCCCGTAATCAAGTCACTTTCAAAGATTGCTAACGCTTAAAAAATGTATGGGAATGACGTATCATTTTTCGTTAAGTTTCGATATGAAACGTCATTCCCATATTTTTTTAAGCGTTAGCAATCTTCGAAAGAGACTTGTCTACGGACCATGGCCTCTAGTCAAGTTACTTTCGAAGATTGCTAACGCTCCAAAAATGTATGGGAATGACGTTTCTAATCGAAAAATTAAACGTCATTCCCGTACATTTTTTGAGCGTTAGCAATCTTCGAAAGTAACTTGTCTACGGACCCAGGACCTCAAGACAAGCTACTTTCGAAGATTGCTAACGCTCAAAAAATGTATGGGAATGACGTTTCTAATCGAAAAATTAAACGTCATTGCTATACATTTTTTGAGCGTTAGCAATCTTCGAAAGTAATTTGTCTACGGACCCAGGGCCTCAAGNTAGTTATGTCGCGAAAGCGCGATACTTTCGCATTAATAGCATTAGTAACTATTGTTATTTTACACATTTGAGGTTAACACATTTACAAACATTCCATGTCATGATTGTTTATATCGTATTGTGTATTTTTGAGATAACGATAAGTTGCGTTTTGCCGTGCTTCCTATACAGTTGTCAAACCTGAGTATTGACAGAAAGAATTAAGCAGAAAATATTAAATACACAAAGAGCAACTACGCTGAACGAAGTATGCTGAATATCAGGAAAATATATAAAATTAGAAGCTAAAAAATCAGGCAAAAAACTAAAGTAACGGTTGCACTGGATCAGGCACTATCATTGAAGTGGAGATGGGCTGGCCACCTAGCACGGATAATAGATAATAGGTGGACCATACTAACCAAAAAATGGAATGGTCCCACAGGAACAAAAAATATCGGTAGGCCTAAGAGACAGTGGGCTGATGATATAAAAGAAATTTCAGGGGAAAATTAGATGGAGAAGGGCATGAATAGGGATGCATGGCAGGAGTTGGAGGAGGCCTTCACTCATAGAAAAAGGTCCACATCAAAATGAGAAAACTAGCCATACTAACAAATAGATTTAAAAACTTCTAACACTACTAATATTAAAATGTACATTTACAGAGATGTGGAATAAATGGCTTTATTATTATTATTATTATTATCCCAGTTCTACACTCACGCCCGTTTACGCAGATATATAGTATATTTATATTATATATAAGGTATTTTAACAATTACATAAATAAATATAACGGGCGGAGGATAAACCCCGGCAGGGAGACCAAACGGCCTGGGGTCAGGGCTACAGGCTGAGAAACCGCCGGTCTATCCTAGCCGAGTCCAGTTACACCGCCTTTTTACTCCTTGCTGCGAGCGAACTGCCACGGAACCCCAGTCGTCTCAGATGGTGGGCGACACTGACTGGGATCAGACCATTCACAGATATTACGATTGGGATGGTTGCAGTGGATCCCATTCCCCACATAGCGGTAATCTCGTGCGCCAGATCCAGATATTTACGTTCTTTCTCTGTCTCAGCTCGCACGAGATTCTCGTCATACGGGACTGTGATATCCACCAAAAACACCCGAGACTGTGCCCGGTCCATTATCACGATATCAGGCTTGTTGTTATTATTATTGGTTTATATCGAATCAACAACCTAAGAAATAAGTTACAGTCTTCTTGCTCGTAAAATGACAACACTTCCAGTCCTTACAACCCTTATTCTATGTCCTTTCGCAGGTTCTACACTATGGGGACCTCAGCGTCACCTCTGAGTTGCGCTGATCGGCGTGGACCACTCACTGGACAGCGTTGTAGGCGCGATGCTCTCTAGTGAGAGGTGTGGGCGGGAGTGGTCCTCTTCTGTGAGACGATCATCTCACTGAAGGAGGGCTACGAACGGGAGATTGCATTGGATGCTCCCTCATACCGCCGGAGGAGGTGGGCTACAAGGCAGCGTCTGTAAGCGTAACTCCTTCCATTGTCAAGAATCCTCAGTCGGATTCATCCGGGACACCAGGGATGAATGCGAAAGTTGAACCCCCGGTGCCAGGTCTGCTTGTTCGATTCACCGAATCCCACACTCCTGGTCGGGGCCAGTGCATAAAAGCACTTACATTTCGAGTGACTTTAGCATTTATAATATTAGTAAGGATGTAGATTAATTAAATATGGCCTGCTGTTAGAGATTTCGATAACTATACCGCGTCTAATTACTCTGTAGAATAATGGCGAATAAAAGTCGATACATAATATATATGTCGGAGTGCAAGAGTCTGTGGATCGCTGGTCCGTGTGTAATAGTCTGTGGAACGCTGGCGCCATCTTTGTATCGGCGTGTGGGCAGAGTCAATAAGTAGCAGTCCGGCCTGTCTCTCGGCAGTTCTCGAGTGGCGGTCGGCCGGAGTGGTCGACTATTGAAACTGTGGCGTTCCTAGCTATTAGTGTTAATGACTTTGTGTAAATTGATATCGGGAACATTAAGTGATTGTACATTATAATCCGAGTTAATTAATAAAGTGTTTGATTGCACCAACATTACCCACGAACGCCCACAGAATAAGAAATGAAATAATGGATCCAATTAATAACGATGTCAGCGGAGAACATATATTTTTGTTTCTTTTTTTCTATGCTGTCGTTGGCCTAACTAAGACTTTGGCCGTGGTTAGTTACCACCCTACAAAGACGTCGTAAGAGGTAAAATTGCTTCTTACCAGATTAGCGCGCTTCCATCTAAGACTGTATCATTATTTACCATCAGGTGTGATCACAGTCAAGAGCTAACCTGTCAGCAATAATAACAAACATATTTAGGCTGATGAATTTTCTAATATTTCGAAGTCTGGATTGGAAAAGTATTCAGATGTTAGTATCTTACCAGAAAAGACAGTCTTTACAATATTGTAGTAAGCTATCATCTTAGACTATATCATCACTGACCTGATGACATCACAAAGGTTTTATCAATGAGAATTTCGACTTCATTGGACTTGAATCTCTTATCTTATCGAACAATTACAAATATCATTTCACTTCTCTATAATGATTATTAAACTATATTGTAATCATTAATTTCACGAGTAATTGTCACGTATTATGCAACAATTGAGATATATTAGATGCTCATGATAAAGGAGAACTTAAAAGACTTGTACAGATTATTCTAAATGTATTTGATTATTGTCTCCAACTCCGAGAAGATGTCGAGAATTCCGCTTGTTATTTTTTTGGCTGCTGTCATTCAGGTACTCATTTGCTGTTATTATGCATCGATTATTTAAAATGTCCAAATGATTGGCCACTTTTAAGGCTTCGAAAGCGTTTAATTTACTACAAGTGTCTCGAAATTACTTCTATATACAGCCCACCTAGTCAAAACATCATTCTAAGTTCGACAACGCTACGTCGAACGACTAGAACGCCATAATTCGTTCATATGATAACGTGACATATCGATGTGTAACGTCATTCCCATAAATTTTTAAGCGTTCTAATGTCGTTAGCGTACTGAGAATGTCATCTTGTCTATAGATTCGTTCACGTGACATATCAATGTGATACGTAATACCCACATAGTTTCTAATCCTTCTACTGGCATTTGATTACGTGACGTTGGATTTAAAACGATATTAAGCATTCTACTGGCATTAGCGTACTTAGAACGTCATCTTGTCTGTGGATTTGCTCATTTGATTACGTGACATATCGATATGATACGTCATTCCCATACATCTTTAAGTGTTCTACAGGCGTTAGCGTACTTAGAATGTCATCTTGTTTATTGTTCATTTGATCACGTGATATATCGATGCGAAACGTCATTCCCATACATCTTTAAGCGTTCTACTAGCGTTAGCGTACTTAGAATGTCATCTTATTTATTGTTCATTTGATCACGTGACATATCTATGTGGTATGTCATCCCCATACATTTTCCAATCGTTCTAATAGCGTTAGCGTACTTAGAATCTCGTCTTGTTTACAGGCCCAGGTTTCTTTACAATTAATGGAAAGAGAAAGCTCATAAGTTTCTATAGATACTACAAATTTGCCTGTCCTGAATGTGATATTACGTGATTTTACAATACTCCACTGATTTGAACCCTTGACGTCTTTTCACTAAATTGACATTTATAATTTCAATAAAACTGCAATTTTGATTAATGTAGAGTTAGGTAATATAGGTATTTATAATATAACACATGCTACAATAATGATACTATCTTCTCCATGGGGAGGAAAAGTAACTAGCAGCCCATTAACGCCCCATTGCTGGGCACAGCCCTCCTCACTCATAAGAGGTATAATTTTTAGAGCATAGACTCACCATGCTGCTCTACTTCTTATTGGCAGGGATAGCACTCTCTATATCCTTCACTCTCATCGTCCGATGGGGCAAGATTTAATGGTAGAAGCTAACTATAGTCAGTCATTCACAGATCTTTTCCAGATAAAACTAATTTAAAGTCTCCAATAAATAGAGTACACGGAATTCTTTTTGAAAGAGTTACCGCTAAGTTTCTCTTATCTTCTCTTTAGAGTCAACCTTCTATACCGTTAACATATTCATTACCAAAGGACAGGACGAAGATAAACTCTACTAGAACTGATTTAATTTTATTTCTATTTCAGAGTACATTCAGTCAAGCAGTTCTCGGAAATGGAATGATAAATAACGGCGCAGGATTCAACCCTATTGCCAACAACCTTGCAAACGTATTGCCAAATAATCTTGCCACAAATGTAATAGCCAACAATTTAGCTTTTGGAAACGGTGTTACAAACTTTGGCCCTAATAATTTGGCAAACGCTGCGATTGCCACAAATATACCTGGCTTCCCTGGCAATGCTGCAAACGCAATTGCTGCAACGACAAACGCAGCAGTTGCCAATGCTGCTGTTGGAGCAATTGCTGCCAATAATGCTGCAAATGCACAATTAGGCTTGGATGGTTTATCTTTGGATGGTGTACCAATTTCTGGAGTGGCCCCAATTGGTTTTGGGGACGTCGCAGTTGCTGGTGAAATGCCTGTTGGTGGTTCGACAGCTGTTACCGGGAATGTCCCCGTAATTGGTTTTGTCACCTTCGAAGGTTACCTACCAGCTGGGGGTACAGTCTCCCTGGCTAGCAATTGCGGATGTAACACAGAAGTTCCATTATAATTGAAGTTTTAATTTATCTTTGTTATTCTATTTATATCCTACCTTGTTTTATAATAAAATTATCGTTAATAATGGTTTAATGAATAAATATTTTTGTTAAAACGTTTTCTATGTCTATTTTTTTAAGACCAAAATCTTGGGCCGTTATTCCTCATCTGGTCTTAATAAGATATTTATTTTGAGTAGGTTTTTTGTTTCTCATACCTTCATTAAGAAATAAAATACTGTTATATTTTTTTTAATTTTACTTCTATCATCACTCTTATATATAAAACAATACATCTTCAACCAAATCAATAATACGCTCCACAACCATATCCTGCGTTATAACCGTAAGCAGGTCCAGCAAATCCTGCTTCATATCCAAAAGGGGCGCCATACCCGTATTCCAGGTCTGCTGCAGCAATACCAGGAGCATACCCATAAGGACCGGCAGCCATATCCTCAGTCAGCATAGCCACATTACCATTTCCACATCCATAAGTGACGGCACCAGCTCCAATAGTTGGCAAAACACCTTCTAAAGCCACAGCTCCTAAGAATGGCATGGCACCAGAAACAGACAATGTACCTTCGTATACATTTTCAGATGTCATAGATACACCAGTGACTGGAATTGGGGAGAAACTAGCTATAGGGAAACTTCCACCAGTGGCAGCAGCTAGGGTTGCTGGTGCAAGACCAGGTCCCCATTCAACGAATGCAGCGCCTGCACAAGGTGCTCCAGACCAAGCTGCTGCTAATGGTGCTTCAGCAATATAAGGTCCAGCATTCCAAGGAGCCACTGGAGCTCCCCAAGGTGCACCTTCCCAGGCTAATTCACCGTTATAAGCACCGATATATTGGCTAATGATGCACTGGAAAAAAAACCATTTATTAGAATAATAGAAACATAAAGGTTACTAGGGAGTGTACACAGACGAAGATGTCAGCCTAATACTTCTAAACCTGGAGCTTTCACGAAGAGCAAATTCCAGATGTATAAGTAACTAGCTCATGACTCCGTCTGCACCTCATAAGAGAGACAGAAAAGGAACAAATTGGGCTAGCATAAAAATGGTTATAGTTCATTAACCTTAAAAGATAGATATATGCTGTGTAAGACTTTTTTTTTACAACTTTTAAAGGGGAACAATTCTGTATTACATGACTTTTTAGAAACTTTAACCGTTTACGCAGCGCACGCAGCGGAAGCTCTCAAAATGAAAAACACCCTGATTGTGAAACATTCTTCTTTGGTACACTGCTGCTTTTGGTGTTGGTCTAATGATACATGGCATACAGCCTTCCTAGATAAATGGGCTATCTAACACTGAAAGAATTTTTCAAATAGAACCAGTAGTTTCTGAGATTAGTGCATTCAAGTTAGAAGAGAAAAATTACAACTAACCTGTGCCAATAGTGCCTGGGCACAGACCGCAAGAACAATCTTTCCAATCATAGTGACTTAATAATCCAAGTAACGAATGTTTTCAATGTTATTTCATATACACTTATATACCTACATAATTACGTAACAAATAACAATTGTAATTTTTAATCAATTGACACAATTATTTTGTTTAATAGCGCTGCAATAAAGTTAGGTCATTCTAAGTAAAAAATTAAGAAATTATGTTAAATATTGTTACATAATTAATTTTTTGTATAAAATACGAATTCCAATGCCCATTTGACATACTACGCGTTACTTCTTCAGTGTTAAAGATGTCTTCCTTTACTTTCTTGTTGGTTTGCGTCCAAGCCTGCTTGGTACAGGTAAGGAAGAATATATGTATTAATTTACGTATTGATATTGGGGAAACATAAAATCCTTACTAATATTATAAATGCGAAAGTAACTCTACTCTGTTTAATACCCAAATAATCTAGAGCCCTATTTGTAATGAAACACTGCATCTAAAAGTCAAGGTGTATGAGGTTTTCTATGACGATGGTAACAAAAAAAAATATCAGACTGAATTTGTTGTGGGCTCTTCTCAGATCAGTACACGAAGGAACCCTCGTAACTTTTGGTTTTAAGTCATTCTTGATTACCATCATCAGACGTACATTAAAATTAGAGTGTGGAAAAAAATTGACGATTCAAAAGTACTATTTTGATGTGATTTGATTCTATTCGATACACGTCTTTAATAATTATATTTTAATATGTATAGTTATCACTTTGAATTTTTTTACACTGCACGCTATATTTAGGCATTTTATTCGTTGAAGCAGAATACTAGAGACCCTAGATAAGTCACTTTCAAAGATTGCTAACGCTTAAACAAAGTAAGGGAATGACGTTTCATATCGAAAGTTATCGAAAATTTAAACGTCATTTTTAAGCGTTAGCAATCTTCATAAGTGACTTGTCTACGGACCCATGACATACAATTTGAAGTAGTACACAATATCATTTTGAGGCACTCTCACACGTTGACGTTTTGTACGGGACAAAAGTAAAACTTCATGTATGTCCTACTCAATCTACACTAATACTTGTTATTGTAATTTTTATTAATGTATGTTTGTTAAGTTTACACACGAAAACTGCTGGGCCAATTTCAAAAATGTTTTCACTATTAGAAAGCTGCATTTTCACTGAGCGACATAGCATATATTACATACATAATAACATCACGCCTCATTCCCATAGGGGTAGACAGAGACAACGTCCTTCCACTTGCCACGATCCTTGCATATCTCCTTCGCTTCTTTCATTCTCATTAAACCTTTCATACAAGTTCGTCGGTGTAGAGTACTCTTGACCTGACCCTTATTTAAGATGTCCTGGATTTGGTCCAGGAACGTTCGCCTTGGTCTTCCCCTTCCAACTTATATTAGTTATATATATTATATATATATATATATATATATTAGTTATTCAAAAATAATATGTTCTCGCCGTCGCTTGGCTATCAAAAGATGCCGCCCTAAAGGCTGGGGCCCATTTGCAGCTATAGGGCCAGCTGTCAGCCAATTCGTCGGCGCGGAGGGGATGAGTCTCAGAGAGATTCGAGAGGTGCCGAACGGCTAGTAGGGAACTCTCACCTACCTCGAGTCCAGGCGCCCCTCTCCTCGAAGGCGTCGACTCCGGCAGGTGTCTGTTCACGTGAATGTGTGTACTGTAAAGTGTAGTTGTGGGATGTACAGAGTATGTAACCTGCCAAAGCGTCGCGGATGTCCGTGATCGGCGACGCTGGTTTACTCTTCCGTTCCCTGGCTCCAATGGAGGGAAGTCTGTTGCGTCCAACGCGTCGAGGATTTTATCTATTCCCTCGAACCAAAAGACGCGTGGGATCCCGCACTTCCTTCCGCACAAAAACTCAAAATCTCGCGACGGCCCTAGACCGCGGCCGTCCTCAAAGCGCTTCCGAGTTTGAACCTTTTTCCAAATCCCAAAGGATTCTTACCCCACAGATAACAGATCTTGACCGACTATATCGCGAGGTGGTAAAAAATTTGTCACAAAAATTCATCAGTCGTCATCAAGTGCGCTGCGGAAACTATTAATGATAGAACAATAAAATGTTCTACAATATTATAGAACGTATTAATATGTATAAAAAAGTCTATGATACTTTATATCCAACTACTGTAGTTATGCCATTATAATTACTTTTTTTGCATGTTAAAAGTTTATAAAATACCCGAAAATAATCAAACCACATTATTCATACTCTGTGTTGTTACTTATCCTGTTAAATGATATATTATTAAAGACCGTTTCATTACGTGTAAGCTATGAAAATAATTCAATTTAAAATTAATTATTTTAAAACTCTCAATCTAAAGAAATTAATAAATGTTGTATATAGGGTCGTTCTGAGACAATAAAGAATTGCAAATAAATCTCTTCTCTAAAACTATAGAAAGAAAAATCAAAATCAAACCTGTTATAAGCCTTGATGTGTGATAAGCCTAGCAAAATGAAAGACAATCATCAAAATTTATATTGGCAAAACATTGCCTTTTACAGAACGTATTCAGTCAGTGCATGGGTGCTGCCGGTCCAATGGCCTACGGCCCCGCCATGGCACCGTACCCCGGCATGGCAGCCGCCCCTTTCGGAGTAGCCCCCATGGCTGTGGAGCTCGGTGGGCTGGCAGCAGGCCTGGCCCCAGCAGCCATAGAACTGGGAGCATACGGAGGCGCTGGTGTGGGAGACGTGGCGGTAGTGGGTGAGATGCCAGTCGCTGGTACCACCCTGGTAGCTGGTCAAGTACCAATCCTCGGCGCGGTGCGTTTCGGCGGCGACTTGCCAGCCGCTGGCACTGTCACCATCACTGGCAGCTGCGGGTGCGGGTGCAACCGCGGGCCCTATATGTACTAATTGTTTTAGCATATTGTTAAATAACTTAATAAATAAAATAGTTACATGAGATTCAACTCTTTTTCTAATGTAATTCCCAACGCCACGCATTTCGTAGTCGTCAGGTAGATTAAATGCCATATATTCTCCATAAAAACGTATGCGGTTCTTGCCTGGTACTCTTTCTGCTCAGGGTAACAGAGGAGTGGGCTGCACATCTAGCAAAACGAGTGCCTGCGTATGAGCTTCAAGGTACGTCAGACGTCAGATGACGTCATCCACCGTGACCCCAGGACGCTCACTGTGGAGGTGTTTGTCCGGAACTTTTCGATGAGTATGTTCCGCCACGCGGACAAATCCCCACACACACAAACCTCCACGGCATTGCCAGCCAGCACCCAACAGCAGCAAACACTGGGCGTCCCGTGATTCGTGAGTTCCTGTGTGAATTTGTCTAGATGGATCCGCTACCATAGCTGGCGGGAGCCAGCCCGTATGATTGCGAGAAAAATAGAGTATCAGGCATCAAATTGATGTCTGAGGAAGATGCAAGAAGGTATTGTCTCAAGGCCCTCACTGCTCAACTCTACGTAGTTGAGAAGAACCATGATTTGATCTCCATAAAAAGCACTCAGTTCGTAGACACTACTATATAGGCTTGTGATGCGGTCGAATACTGAATTGAATGTAAATTGCAATTTTATTAGTAACAGACTACAGTTAATACTTGTAATACTATTTTATTATTGTAATATTATTGTTTCAAATCAAATCAAATTTCGTTCAAAAATCGTTCTTTAATATTAGCATCAGTCGTACATTGAAAATAATATATGGAAA
Organism: Elymnias hypermnestra; assembly: GCA_015832385.1. Lineage (NCBI taxonomy): Eukaryota > Metazoa > Arthropoda > Insecta > Lepidoptera > Nymphalidae > Elymnias > Elymnias hypermnestra. Next base: position 2,934,283 of record JACTOM010000924.1, on the reverse strand, counting down.
AAACTATATTTGACGTTTCAAAAGTGCTGTGATAGCTTACTTGAATAAAAAATAGTTTGAATTTGAATATATATTCTCGATCTACATTATTAATACAAAAGCCTATTACCAATTTTTTTATGTGATTACTCTAAAACAATTTTAAAAGATGCCAAAATTTATATTTGAAGAAAACTATACCACTGTAGTCATTTTTGTAATGTAACCTCCTTAGTGTTTTTAACAATATAAATTGTTCTTATGTAACCTCGTTGGTGCTTTTAACAATACAAACCTTCCTAATGTAATCTCATTAGTGCTTTTGACAATATAAATTATTCTTATGTAACCTCCTTAGTGCTATTAACAATATAAACTAGTCTAATGTAACCTCGTTGGTGCTTTTAACAATACAAACCTTTTTAATGTAACCTCCTTAGTGCTTTTATCAATATAAATTGTTCTTATGTAACCTCGTTGGTGCTTTTAACAATACAAACATTACTAATATATCGTCCTTAGTGCTTTTAACAATATAAATTATTCTTATGTAACGGCCTTAGTGTTTTTAATAATATAAACCATTCTTATGTAGCCGCGTTGGTGCGTTTAACAGTATAAACTATTCTAATGTAACCTCTTTGGTGCTTTTAACAATACAAACCTTTCTAATGTAACCTCCTTAGTACTTTTAACAATAATTTTTGTTTTGTGAATGTATAATAATAATATAAAATAACTAGAAAATACAACGAAGAATGTTGTAATTCGATTAGGATAATATAATAAAAAGATATTCAATATCTTAATAATCAAGGGCATAAATTATTGTAGTGAATTTTAATATCTTCTGAAGTGGTTTCTGAATCCAACACATATCTTATTTAAATAATATTACCGATAACACAGCAATCATGAGGGAGCTCCTAAGATTTAGCTTAGAATGAGATTGTACAAATATGTTTTTGGAAGTTTTTCAGGCAAGATTGGATATTGAACGACTGTAGCTTAGATGTAGGTATACCAGCGAAGAACTTTAAGCCATCTGATAGGTGCAGAGCATGAGCCCAATGGAGTGTTAGTGTCACCTCTCCTTCAAGGTTCTTCAAGGAGAAATCTACGAAAGATATCCATACAGATCTTTGATAGATTTCTCCTCCGATAAAAAACAAGACTAAAAATCTTCAAAAAACACTACTAAGCCAAATAAAGGACATTCATATTTATCTACCATTTATTTTCATATAACTATATAACGAAACACTTATATTTCTTAATAATAACCACCACACCCAATTCCTCTGTTATAACCGTATGCTGGTCCAACAATCTCCGCTTCATATGCTAAAGGAGCGCCATATCCGTAGCCCAGCTCAGCAGCAGCAATACCAGCGCCATATCCATAAGGACCAGCAGCTAAATCCTCAGTCATCATGGCTATATTACCGTTTCCACATCCATAATTGACAGCACCAGCTCCAATAGTCGGTAGAGCACCTTCTAAAGCAACTGCCCCTAAGAATGGCACAGCTCCAGATACGGCTAAAGATCCATCGTACATATTTTCGGAGGTCATGGAAATACCAGTAACAGGGTATGGAGAACCACTGACGATGGGGAGACCTCCTCCGTTAGAAGCCGCAAGAGCACCAGGTCCAAAACCAGTTGCCCATTCTGCTGTTACGTACGGGGTAGCGGCACAAGGTGCAGCAGCCCAGGTAGCAGCAAGAGGTGCTTCAGCAGCATAAGGTATGGCAGCATTCCATGGAGTAGCTGGTCCCCAGGTCATACCCTCAGCAAATCCATTGTAAGCACCAACATATTGGCTGGATATACTCTGTAAAAGAACTTCCTGTTATCACTAATATTTGTCTTAAATCATTCTACATGCACCTTACTGGAATGCAATTCTTTACTTGGGATCACGTCTTTTGGTGATAATTAGCCACAGTGAAGCCTCTCACCAGTTCAGAATTTACTAAATTTGACCTCTACTATAGAAGTGAGAACTTGCTCTATAACACCTTCGTTTATATGAAAATAAAGAAAAAGCACTCATCATCTCATTCATTCACTCACTCACTCAATCATTAGATCAATCGTTCGTTGACGAAATTTCCAATGCTATACGCCCGATTAAATGATTTCATATTTACTAAAATACGTCCTTACGGGATAATTAATTATTATCAATTTAAATTTATATAAGCCGAAAAGAATAGCTCACTTTTTCATTCATTCTTTCAATCATTCGCTGACCATGAAACCTAAAACATTCGCCTACTTGTCTTGAAATTTAACAGAATCACTCATTCGGTCATCCATTCATTCGCTCACCACGAAACCAAAACCATTCAGCTAATCGACTCGAAATTTAACATACTCACTCTTTTGGTCATCAATTCATTCGCTCTCAACGAGACCATTTGCCTGATTAATTTGCAATATAGCAGAAACTCACTCACTTATCCATACATTCTTTCACTCATTCGTTCACCAAAACCATTCGCCCGATTATCTTGGACTTTAGTAGTGACTTTTTCATCTAAAGAAGAAGACTTTTTTCACTCGTAGACCCTCACTATGAATGGCACACCCCATATTCCCACGTTAATAGGAACTACGCGGTTGATACCACAGAGAACGAAGAATTATTAGTATTTAAAATCGAAAAATACCTGAGCTAATATCGCTTGAGCACAGAAGAGAAGGATACTTTTTGACGCCATTTTATTGTTATAAGGTCAATGTTATATTATTGAATGTTTTAACAAAATGCTCCACTGCCTTTTATAGTTATAAGATTGCCAATATTGATTGATAAGATCACAATTTATAATGTAAATTTAGTAATAACCAATGATAAACAAATGTAATTATTTATTATATAAATTTCATTATGTAAAATAACGAGTAAATGCGTATATAAAAATGTGTATCACTGCAATGACGTGTGCTGATTTTCGGATAAAGTGTGTCATTAACGCTTTTATTTATGTAATAAAAATACCGCAATTGAGCATTTTTATCGATTACATGCTATTGTTTTCTCGACTAACTTGCAATGCAAATTGAGTGATGATTTGAATAATGGTGTGTCGAAGAAATGTTGTTGAAATAATCAATTTATATAAAAACGTGTCCCTATTTGCATATATCCCGGCATCACGCGTGCACGGCTGGACCTATTTCGATAATTCTATTATTATTCTTTTTGTTATAGTCAGGAGAAAGTTCGTATGAAATAAATTAACAAAGTAACGTAGAACATGAGAAATTTTACCGCCATAGTAACTTTTCCAATGTAACCTCCTTAGTGCTTTTGACAATATAAACTTTTTTAATGTCACCTTATGACGTTTGACATAACTGTCAGTGATTGACAGAAGAGGTATATATACGTGTAATTAAATAATCTGTTTAATTTAATGTAGCCATCTATCAATTAGGGCATCGTGCTTCTAATAATTTCTTATATATCCGTTATAATATTCACTGATACAGCAAAAAAAGTGAAATACACAATTTTAATACAAGAAATAAAAACGAACTTGTAATTCCACATTTTAGGGTTCAGAAATCATTTGTCGTGTTGAGCATACGCATTTTTTATAAGAGACGTCATTCAGTTTTAGATTTGCCTCCAAATAATTTTAGAAATATATTAAAAACATACCTTTACAAAGGGCATATTATAATGTTGAAGATTATTTAAGCGAGAGAAATGTTTAGACGTGACTCAAGTGGATTCTTCTTAGTGGATTAAACTTTCCAAACCGTTGTTAGATTTGTTACCAACGGTCGATTCAAATGTGCTTTTTGAGCCTACTTGAAATTGAGCATTAAAATTATCAAATTTAATTGCATGTATAATTCACGAATAACGTATGCGATATATTATATATTGTTCTTGTTATACTTGACTTCGCTGGTGCAATGGTGCAAGTACTCGTTCTGCAGGCAGAGGTCCCGGGTTCGAACCGCGGTAGGGCGAATATAGAAAATTTAATTTTATAATTTGTCAAGATTTGAGTTCCGTAAAAACTATAAGAAGCAATTTACCTTTATCTTAGACTTTAAATCACGTGTGATCACAGTCAAGCGCTAACCTGGCAGCAATAAAAAAATACATGCCATAATATTGACATCGTTGTCGTCGCTTCAACCAATGGACGTCCACTGCTGGACATAGGTCTCACGTAATGATGTCCACAAGGCCCACCGGTCGTCGGTCCACCTTGTGGTGGATCTCCCTATACTGCGCCTTCCGGTGCGGGGTCGCCACTCAAACACCTTCGGGCCACAACATCCATCGGTCCGTCGGACCGTAGTCCGATTGCCACTACAGGTTCGCGATTCGTAGGGCTATGTCGGTGACTTTGGTTCTGCTACGGATCTCCTCATTTCTGATTTGATCTCGTAGAGAAACTCCGAGCATAGCCCTCTCCATCGCACGTTGAGTGACTCTGAGCTTTCAAATGAGGCCCATAGTCAGCGATCACGTTTGGGAGCCGTAGGTCATCACTAGCAAAACGCACTGTTCGAAGAGCTTCATCTTCAGGCACTGAGGGATATTGGACGAAAACATCTGACATAGTTTCCCGAACGCTGCCCAGTTGACCTCCTTCTCATAATTGGACTATGTATCCTAGGTATGTATACTCGTCTACAATTTCGAGTGCCGAGTTCTCAACGATTATTGGATGGAGCGGAACATGGATATTTGACATAATTTTCGTTTTATCCAAATTCATTTGTAGGCCTATCTGTTGTAGAAGCTCTGCTGAGGTCATCGAGCGTTGCATTGAAATCTTCCAGAGTCTCTACCATAATGACCACATCGTTATAACATGTTGACATACTTTGAGTGAAATAGAACAGCATAATGATAAACCTAACTTGAGATCAGCAGTACTGAGTTGACTAATTTTGGTTTTGAATTATTTCTGAAAGTCCAGAGAAGGTTTAAAAGGTGAGTAAATATAAAAAAAAGAGTTTGGAATATATTAAAAACAACAATTTCGCTTTCCCTTAGAAATTATTCGTACCTGTCAAATTTGAAGTACGTCCTGTCGTTCAGAAATCATATTAAATTCAAATAAATACTTTTTTTTCATTCGCTCTTGACATTTGACATTGACAGCAAAATTTGGCGGGAATCTTTGTTCCGGTTTACTTTTGACCACATTTATTACTAAATTTGAAACATTCTGCAATTGTCATTGATTTTTATTTATTGATTCATATAAATAATACTTTGATACAAATAAATATAGTAATAAGAATTCTAGGTAATCATTCGAAACAATTGTGTGACATAATCTATTATAAGCCATTGTTTTAACTGGTAAATTATGTCAACATACAATAATTACATATCTAAATATTTGGTTTTCGATATATAACCTCCATTTAATTACAGAATTCATAACTTCTGTTTGATTTCGTATAACGCAAACATGTCTACTTATGCTTTCCTTCTGCTATGCGTCCAAGCCTGCTTGGTACAGGTAAGAAAGAATTTGTTTAAATAAAGGAAAAGATACATTCTTTGATGTATTTAATTAGATGAGGATACTTCCTAATCCCGTGGAATATAATGACTCTGTTTTTCGTGCATATTCACAAAGGAGAGTCTATTTAATCGATTTAGTTTATACATCAATCAAATGATGAATGTCAATATTTTGATAGATAGAAGAGGTGAAAGAATTTGTATACTTGGGATCTAAATTTACAAAAGATGGAACATCTGAAAGTGATATTGGAAGGAGAGTAAATGCAGGGAATATGGTAAATGGTGCTCTGCACGCCTTTATGAATAGCCAGATGGTGTCTCAAAGGGCTAGACTGGCAGTGCATGCTGGAGTGTTGGTGCCAACACTTATGTATGGTAGTGAAAGTTGGGTATGGCAGAAGAATCACAAAAGTAAAATAAATGCGGTAGAGATGAGAGCGTTGAGAAGCATGAGTGGATTAAAACTGAGTGACAGAGTAAGAAATAGTGTGATAAGAGAACGTTGTGGTATAAAAGAAGACGTAGTGACTAAAATTGAGAAAGGTATGCTTAGATGGTTTGGGCATGTAGAGAGAATGAGTGAAAGGAGACTGACAAAAAGGATTTATGAGTCAAGAGTGAATGCGAAAGTTGGAAGGGGAAGACCTGGGCGAACCTTCCTGGACCAAATCCAGGACATTTTAATTAAGGGCCAGGTCAAGAGTACTCTAAACCGACGAACTTGTAGGAAAGGTTTAATGAGAATGGAAGAAGCGAAGGAGATATGCAAGGATCGTGGCATGTGGAAGGATGTTGTCTCTGCTTACCCGTATGGTAATGAGGCGTGATGCTATGTATGTAATTTATACAAAGTGTTAGGAGACTGCTCTCGAAAACGAAGACAGACGATATGAATGACACCTTTGATGATGGGATAGAAAAAACTCGATACTACCATTTTAAATTTTTTTGTCTATCTCCCTGTTTGTTAATATACTTAAAAAGTCATATAGAGAAAGTCCTTAATAGAAGCTACTTATTTATAATTTCGAAAAATTTATATATCTGAATGTACAAGGTGTTGGGAGACCGGTTCCAAGAACGAAGACGATAGTACTAATGACACCTTTGATGATGGGGTGGAAAAAATCGATTCTGATAAAAAAATCACACTTTGAAAACGTTTTATTAGTATTATTTACGCTCCATCATATTAGTACATCTGAATGAAACGATAGTTAAAATGCGTTAATTTAGCACAGATATATAAATCTTTCTAAATGATAGACTTTAACTATAGGACTTTGTAAGTATATAAACAAACAGAGAGACAGACAAAATATTTTATAATGGTAGTACATTGAGTGAGGAAATGTAAATATATCACAATATTTTTTGTCAGGATCGTTTTTTTTTCCATCATCAAAGGTGTCATTCATATAGTCTGTCTTCGTTTTCGGGAGCGATCTCCTAACCCGTCCTATAAATTAAATCGATTGAATAGGCTCTCCCTTTGTGAATATACACGAAAAACAGTGTCCTTATATTCCCAAGGGAGCAGGAAGTACCCTCATAAACTTATTTACATAAAAGACACTTTATTAATTACCTCAACTTATAATTTACACTAACATATTAACGGTAATAGTTAGGAACGGGACAGGTGTAACAGTCGACCGCTCTGGCAGACTGCCACCGGAAAACTGTCGAAACACCGCCGACCTGTGACTCATTGACTCTGTCCAGCGCCTATAGATGGCGCTGGTGTTCCGGAAACTAATTGACTCCGACATATTTATTTAAATATTTCGAAAATTCAAAAAAAAATACAAAAGAAATTCAATGCTTTTCTTTGATTAATTTCAGGTATTAGTAATAAATTTAATTTCCTTCAAATCTTGGTGGGCGGTACGTCTTTGCTGGTAAGGTTGTAACTGCCCACGACCTAAGCCTCCTAGTTCAGACTTAGACAATTTAGAAAACGCAATTTCTTAAAGTCGCCCTACAAGGGATTAAACCCGGGAACTCTGTTAGCAAAACGAGTACTCCCACCACTGCGACAGCTAGACTAATTTGATGGGAGTTTTAATGGTCCATAGCTACTTTTATTAAATAAAAAATCTAGTAATCTATGTCGGAGAATAAGGTGCATAAAGCACAGAGGCTTAGGGTTCTCCGCCGACATTGTTATTATTAATTCGATCCATTATTTAATTTCTTATTCTGTGGGCATCCAAACACTTTGTTAATTAACTCGGATTATAATGTTCAATCACTTAATGTTCCCGATATGAATTTACACAAACTCATTAACAATAATAGCTAGGAACGCGACAGTTTCAATAGTCGACCACTCCGGCCGACCGCCGCTCGAGAATTGCCGAGAGACGGGCCGGACTGCCACTTATTGATGTTATTGATTCTGCCCCCAAGGGGATACAAAGATGGCGCCAGCGTTCCACAGACTATTACACACGGACCAGCGATCCACAGACTCTTGCACTCCGACATATATAAAATAATAGCATTTTACTAAGTTACGAGACTTATTGACTGATAGAATAGAAAAATTATAAATATGATTTTATTTTTGCAGAATGTAATCAGTCAATGTATGGGTGCTGCCGATCCTATGGCCTATGGCCCTGGCATGGGCCCCGCAGCCTTCGCCCCTGCTATGGGACCGTATCCCGGCATAGCAGCTGCCCCCTTCGGAGTAGCCCCCATGGCTGTGGAGCTCGGCGGGCTAGCAGCAGGCCCGGTCCCGGCAGCCATAGAACTGGGAGCATATGGAGGGGCTGGTGTGGGAGACGTGGCGGTGGTGGGCGAGATGCCAGTCGCTGGTACCACACTGGTAGCTGGTCAAGTGCCGATCCTCGGCGCAGTACGCTTCGGCGGCGACTTGCCAGCCGCTGGCACTGTCACCATCACTGGCAGCTGCGGGTGCGGGTGTAACCGCGGACCCTACATCTACTAATTAAAAATCACAATTCCTAAGCCATTTACAATTTAAACTTTGCTACGAAATGATTTTATTGTTTTTATACATTCTTAAAAAATATATAATGTTAAATAATATAAGTCCGTTTTCTATTTAATATCCTTCATTTTTTTTATATAGTATTAAAATTAGACAAAAGTCACGCTTCGTTTAACCTTAGTATAAGAGCCTTTAAACTTCATTAAGGATAATATAGTTTTATCTTCTTTGCGCCGATTTTCAGAGATATTCTTTATTATACACCACAAAGAAGTAACACAGTAACTTAAAAGAATAGTACCATGAGACAACCTTATCGCGACAGAAAGACAGTGTTACTTACACATTTATAATATTAATAAGGATTGTTATTTTGCACCTGATTATAAAATTTTAAAATCAATCACCCAAAAATAAATTTCAAGCGTCCAGCTCTAAAATATACGACACTTCTCTTACAACTCTTTTTTCGCGTTAAAATGTAGCCTATGTCCTTTCCGAGACTCTAGACTATCTGTGTTCCAAATTTCATTTAAATCAGTTTAGTAGAGTTAATTTTGTTTTTTTTTTTAATATTAGCAATAATTTCTAGTGAAGAATTTCACATTCTTTCCATATATTCCTGGAAAATGCATTCAAATCCGTTGAAATGTTTAAAAGATAGTGTCTTATAAGTCGGAGTACAATAGTCTGTGGAACGCTGGCGCCATCTGTCTATCGGTGTGGGGCAGAGTCAATAAATGGCAGTCCAACGCGACTCTCAACAGTTTGCGGGCGACGACCCGCCGGTGCGGTCGACTTTTGAAACTGTCGCGTTCCTAGCTATTATTATTAATAAGTTTGTATAAATTGATATCGGGAACATTAAGCGACTGAACATTATAACCTGAGTTAATTAAAAAAGTGTTTGATTGCGCCAACATTACCCACCAAAGCCCACAGTATGGAAATTATGGATAGCATTGTTAACGAAGTCGGCTGACAAACGTAACATATATGTCGGAGAATAAGAGTGAAGGAGCATAAAGCATAATGGCGTAGGATTCTCCGCCGTCATCGTCATTAATGGCATCCATAATTCTATCTCCATACTGTGGGCTATGATGAGTAATGTGAGTGCAGTCAAACACTTTATTAATTAATTCAGTTTATAAGGTCCAATCACTTAATGTTCCCGATAACAATTTACACAAAAACATTAACAACAATAGCTGGGAACACGACAGTTTCAATAGTCGACCGCTCTGGCGGACCGTCACCCAAGAACTGCGGAGACGTGCGACGGATTGTCACTATTGACTATGCCCCACGCCGATAGACAGACGGCGCCAGCGTTCCACAGACTATTGCACTCCGATATATATATAAACATATCATGATATATTTTAAAATAATTGATGTAACCACAACTTAAAATTGACATAATTAAACTTTTAGTAACATTTCATTGTATTTTCTTAGCATTCGTTGTAATTATTATTGATGGCTGTATTTTGTAATATGTTATTGGTATGAAATGGACTAATTCTTATGCTCAGTTAGAATTAGGTATAAAAAAGTAAAAGTAAGTAGCAGCCCATTAACGTCCCACTGCTGGGCACAGGCCTCCTCACTCATATGAGAGAGGGTTATTAGAGCATAGACCCACCACGCTGCTCCACTGCGGATTGGCAGGCATAGTACACAAGTGTACTGTCTATTCCTTCACTCTCATAGTCCAATGTGACGGTAATCCGACACGATCGGAGAGAGATCAGGCGCAGGACCGACGGCTTAACGTGCTCTCCGAGGCACGGGGGTGGTTCACACCGCCAATTTTTTCCCAACTTCGATCAAATATTGAGAAAATCTTAGTAGAAAACTCAATATAGATTTCGAACTGGCCCGACCCGGGACTCGAACCCAGGACCTCATGTCTGTAGTCAAACATGCTAACCACTAGACCAATGAGGCAGTCTTAGGTATAGATTATATTAATTACTTTGCTATCTTGAAATTGAAGCAGTTGCCTTTTAAGTTTGGCCAATTTTGGTCTGTGTAAATGTATTTATTTAGGCTAAGTTATGACAACGCTTTGCTTTTTTCCTTGGGTTTTTTTAGAATAAAACTTAGTCTATGTTTCATCAACTAAGTTGGACTCTAACTTTAGTTTCTCCTTCCCAAAAAACACAACTCTGGAGACTGTAAAAGGCTACTTCTTGTTGATAATCCTCATTATTATGAGGTTTGTCGAAAAGTGCAAAAGAAAGCAAAAAGTGGCCTAAAAACAAATTGCATTTATAGAGGAACATAGAACCACGTGTATAAGCTAGTGTTATTATAAATTTATAGGTTACATCACGAATAGTATCACATTTTTCTCCTCCTGGTACTATAAATTCTTGGAATGCTAACATATCTTATGCTGTAGTACCTTGGGCTTGGGCTACTCCACCATGTATTGCCACATCATTTGTCACAGCAGAATAAGCTACAGATCCTGTTGATTTAGCTGCTTCCAATGGTGGAGATCTCCCAATTGAAAATAAATTAGCTCAAGAAGTGACTTGTGTGAAAATGGCGTCTGAAAATAATTACGTAAAACCTTTAGCTGATGCTGGTACTACACCTTACTCAGGATCTGTGGCTTTGGAATGTTCACTAACAACCTATGGACTGTGCTGTTAATTATGAACATGGAAATGGTAATATCGCAATGCTGACAGAGAATATGCTGGTACCAAGTCATACACTGGTCCTTTAACATAAAGTCAATGGAAGTCAAGGGTCATCGAGCGCTAGCCTTGGAAGCAGATGTTACTGGCCATGGATTAGGTTTAGGCTACAAAAAAGAATGTGGAGCGTTTTAAGCATTTATTTATCTTCCGTTGCTTTTTAACGCTTTTTCATTAAATATTGTTAACTTTGTGTGAGAAAATAATAAAAAATGTTATATTTATTTCATAATTTCGGCCATGTAATACTCAATGCACAGAAAGGAAGTGGAGAGCAGTGGCCTTCTTATGTGAAACTATTTTATTGCTGAAGGAGGCAAATGAAAGGCAAATGGAGGACGCTGTAAACGTTCCTCTTCTCCGGTGCTGGAGGTGACGAGGTATAAGTCGTAGATTTACTCTCCTCCTGCCTCATTTTTAGATTTTCCTGCAGAAATCTTAGACAGTACCAGAGTAGACTGCGTCTAACGGTCCTTTCGTGCTCCACTAAATGATGTGGAGGTTATCGCTAGATTTTAGTAAGTATTCTGGCCTGTCACCAGAGTCCTACGCACCCAATATGCTTTCAGGTCTGATAAGGGTATATAAGGGCGTTTCTCAGTGTAAAGAAGCGCTCTCAGCCATAAATTGAAATTGTTTAATTTTAATATTTAATGAGTTAAAATCTTTTTAATTTGTACGTATAGAAACAATTAAAACATAAGTTACATCAGTTTTACTCGTTACCGTAAACTATATCTTCCTTTACCATCGGGAGATCAATGTTGAGCAAAAGGTAAGGTAAGTAGCAGCCTATTAACGTCCCACAACTGGGCACAGGGCTTCTCACTCATATGAGAGAGGGTTTTTAGAGCATAGACCCACCACGCTGCTCCACTGCGGATTGGCAAGCATAGTACACAAGTGCGCTCTCTATTCCTTCACTCTCATAGTCCGATGTGACGGTAATCAGACACAACCGGAAAGAGATCAGACGCAGGACCGACGGCTTAATGTGCTCTCCGAGGCACGGGGGTGGATCACACCGCCAACTTCCTAACTTCGGGCAAATATTGAGAAAATCTTAATAGAAAACTGAATATCCATTTTTGAATTGGGCCGACCCGGGACGCGAACCCAGGACCTCATGTCTGTAGTCGAACATGCTAACCACTATACCAATGAGGCAGTTTCTAACCCAGAATCTAATGTCTGTACTCGAACGATGGCGTGTGTAAAATACTTCCTCAATATGAATATGTGTATTCACTTACCATGGAGTCAGTATAAGATCATTTTCTGACACTATTCTGCTTTTTTCTAACCTTAAAATTAGACTTTATTACGAAAACGAACATACCCATGTATTATCATAGAAATAATAGACTCGTACGTATTTTATTTACATAGTATATTTTTTAAGAAAGTATAACAACAAAGTTTAAATTGTTTATGGCCTAGTAATTGCGATTTTTAATTAGTAGATATAGGGTCCGCGGTTGCACCCGCACCCGCAGCTGCCAGTGATGGTGACAGTGCCAGCGGCTGGCAAGTCGCCGCCGAAGCGTACTGCGCCGAGGATTGGCACTTGACCAGCTACCAGAGTGGTACCAGCGACTGGCATCTCGCCCACCACTGCGACATCTCCCACACCAGCACCGCCGTATGCTCCCAGTTCTATGGCTGCCTGGGCCAGGCCTGCTGCTAGCCCGCCGAGCTCCACAGCCATGGGGGCTACTCCGAAGGGGGCGGCTGCTATACCGGGATACGGCCCCATGGCAGGACCGAAGGCTGCGGGGCCCATGGCTGGGCCATAGGCCATAGGACCAGCAGCACCCATGCACTGACTGAATACATTCTGCAATTCATATTTATAATAATAACTTAGTAAAATACTGTTTTTTTTTAATATTAGAAAAACATCAGCTATGGACCATTAAAAGTACCGTCAAATTAATCCAGCTGTCGCAGTGGTGCAAGTACTCGCTTTGCTAGCAGATTTCCCAGGTTTAATCCCAAAATTTCGAAATTACATTTTCTAAGTTGTCACAGTCTGGACTAGGAGGCTTCGGCCGTGGCTAGTTACAACCTTACCAGCAAAGACGTGCCGCCATGCAAGATTTGTGTTCCTGTGTGACCATCTTAGACTGTATCATCAGGTGTAATCACAATCATGAGCTTATCTGTCAGCCTTTACATTAATTATATTTCAATATTATTTAATTATTGAAAAACAAGTTTTTTTTACCTGTACCAAGCAAGCTTGGAAGCAAACCAAAAGGAAGGCAAAAGAATTCATGTTTGAGTTTAAAGTAAATAGACTTATAATAATAAATCTGTATTTACACTTACCTTTTATACAAAAATAAATTATAGTTATGTAATTTTTATCACTTTTTACATAATTTACGTAATTGAAACAATGACCTAACTTTATTACAAAGTAATTTTACTTAATAAATTACCATAACATGGCTTCTTACGTTGATTATCTTAGTTATGTAATAGTTTAGGTATATAAGCAGATAATATATATCAAGAAAACATTCACAAGTTTTATTGTTAATAAATAATATCAAAATGATTGGAAAGGTTGTCCTTGTTTTCTGTGCTCAGTCACTTTTAGCCCAGGTTGGTAGACATTTTTAATATTTATAAAAATAATCCGATAACAATTTACATATAATTATAGCTTTTATTATAAATAGAACAACATTATTCTCCCATAAAATATAAAAGAGCTTTTCTTCCATAAATAAATAATAAATATCAGAACTCTTAAGAAAACTTAGCCACCATAAAAACTTTTCTAATGTAACCTCCTTAGTGCGCTTGACAATAAAAACTTTTTTAATGACGTTTGACATAATTGACAGCGATTGACATATACGCATATATACTCTATACGGGTATGTGTGTAATGAGTTTTTTTAAATAGAATAACAGTATTCTCCCATAAAATATAAAAGAGCTTCTCTTCCATAAATAAATAATAAATATCAGAACTCTTAAGAAAACTTAGCCACCATAAAAACTTTTCTAATGTAACCTCCTTAGTGCTCTTGATAATAAAAACTTTTTAATGACGTTTGACATAATTGACAGCGATTGAAATATACGCATATATACTCTATATGGGTATGTGTGTAATGAGTTTTTTGTTGATTTAATGTATTTTTTATGCATAATGTAGAACAATATTATCATTGTTTACTCCTTCTTTAAGTTAGCCATAAGTGTGGAAATTTAATACTCCTCCGCTAACACTTTTTAAAACCTTATTATCTCATCAGTATTCCTAATGAATATTTTTGTTTCCAGTACATCACCAGCCAGTATATGGGTCCGTATAATAACATAGCTTGGGACGGTGCTGCTGGACCCTGGGGAGCTCCAATTGGTGGTCCATGGAACGGACCATATATAGCAGAAGCACCTTTAGCACCTTGTGCCGAATTGGGTCCAGGCTTAGTACCTGCTTCTCTCATCGCCTCCAACGGTAGAGGTTTCGCAGTCACCAGTGCTTCCCCCATTGCTGTCACAGGTGTTACGATGACATCTGAAAACGCATACGAAGGTCCTCTAACTGTAACTGGTGCTATACCATTCTTGGCAGCTGTTGCTTTGGAAGGTGCTCTGCCAACTGCTGGCGCTGGAGCAATCACTTACGGCTGTGGTAATGGAAATGTCGCCATGTTAAGCGAGGATATTGCAGCTGGTATTGGTCCATATGCCGGTCCGTTAGGCTATGGTCCTGGAATCGCTGGAGCTGAGCTAGGTTACGGATACGGTGCGCCTTTAGCCTATGAGGCAGGCATTGCTGGACCTGCATACGGTTACAGAGGATGTGGTGGTGTTTACTAGATATTGTTGCAATATTATTTTGTTGTTTACGAATAAATTGTTTTTCCTTTTCATTATTTATAGTATATTATTTTTACAATACAAAATTTCTGATTTCCTTTGACTTTATATATGACTTTGCTTAAAGTTTAAAATGACTTTTGATTAAAAGTAATCAAATTATGAATTCCTTCGAAACGTTCAATAAAACGTCGGATGTAATACTTTAATTAACATTAAAATTAATTATAAAAAAGGTCACTAAACCCTATAAAATTTTCAATGTCACTTGTATTGTCCCTCTTTTTATATATGCCTATGAATTTATGTTAAATATTAAACATTAAAATGCAAAGATAAGCATTTAGAAAGTTTTTACGTTTGTCTTTATGGTACACTAAATCTATATATTTTATAAAAATTAATAAAGAAAAAAACATTACACAGACGCACATAAAGCATATATGCGTAGTTGTCAATCGTTGACAATTATGTCAAACGTCATTAAAAAAGGTTACATTAAAAAAGTTTATATTGTCAATAACACTAAGGAGGTTATATTAGAAAAATTACTATGGTGGCTAAGTTTTATTACACTTTCTCATGTTATACATAACTTTGTTAATTTTCTCTTTCATAAGAACCTTCTGACTAATAAACACAACAAAAAAAGTTATTTTTATATCAACAAATTATAGCAACATTTTTTTTATTTTACTCTTTGACAACACCTTCATAATGTTCAAACTTATAATTTAAATTAATTATGATAACATTTTAACCACAAGCCGACCATTAATATAAAAATACGTACTTTACAAATTTTCTTTGCTTTTAAAATTGTCATTATTCTATAAAGTCGCAGTATAATTAATGGATTTATTAAAAGTACTTAACGTTATTTTCAGATATTTCACTAGATAGCTCACGCTATGAGGATTAACTAAAGCCAATTTTAATTAAAATAAGGCATCCAAAATTACGTGGGTAACACCGCGAGAAACAACTACTGTTTGCTCACGTTAAGAAAGCGTGGTCAAATGGTCACTGAACTTGACCTTGTAATTCGAAAAGATTTGATTGGTTAGGGAGCGGGACAAGACGGGCCAACAATGACGACTCGCTGCATTCTTAACGCGAACAAACGGTGGTACGGATTCTCTAGCGAAACGTAGATTAATCGGCGACACAATATTTGCATTCAAAATTTTTAATAACAAAATAGACAGTCCAATATTACTGACCTATTTCGATTTTGCGTACCAAGTAGAATTCCTCGCACACCAATGACGCCACTTTGTCCCCCATTTCGTAAAACCGTCCTCGACGCTAATTCTCCTTATGCTAGATTTAGTAAAGTCATAAATAGATGTTGTAGTAATATAGATTTACACTTCAATACACTTGGCACGTATCACAGAAGGGTTTGTGAATGTTTAAAAAAGTTATGTTTCTTTTTTCGCTACATGCGCTTCCATCTGCATCCGTAGGTACCTTGTTAGACAAGACTACGTTATCTTTATTTACGTGTCTGCGTCTGGGTGTGAAAACAACTGAGCCCCATCGTTGTAAATGTGGTGAGTGGGTAAGTCTTCGTAGTGCTAGTCGTCTTCCGAGACACGCCGGCATCAACGACATCATCAGAAGGACCCTTGTCAACATTAGGGTGCCGGCTATTCTCGAGCCGAATGGAATTGCACGTGATGTTGGTATGAGATCTGATTGTATGTCGTTGATGCCTTGGAAAAAAGGAAGCTTATTAGTGTGGGATGTTACATGTGTTGATACGCTTGCACCATCTCACATCTACCTCCAAATTAGTAGGAGCGGCGGCGACATTAGTTGAAAACGCCAAGAGGTGCAAATATGACAGCCTTGCTTTAGAATACATATTTGTGCCTTTTGGCGTGGAGACGTGGGGTC
Organism: Elymnias hypermnestra; assembly: GCA_015832385.1. Classification (NCBI taxonomy): domain Eukaryota; kingdom Metazoa; phylum Arthropoda; class Insecta; order Lepidoptera; family Nymphalidae; genus Elymnias; species Elymnias hypermnestra. The sequence continues at coordinate 2,917,368 of JACTOM010000924.1, read as the reverse complement.
CTGAGGCTAAAAGTGACCCTGAGGCCGGGTGGTACTTCGGACAGCGTATAAGCATCGCTGTCCAAAGAGGTAACGCTGCCAGCCTTATGGGCACCCATCCATTTGCTTCTGATGGCGCATTTTAATTACTTTTATTTTTCTGTATTAATGTTAAGGTTCGTTATAATGTTATCATGGTTAATTGCATATTTCAGTTATGTAATCATTTTTGAGCTATTGTAAACCTTTACAGCGAATATATATCTAATACACTTAAAAAGTTATGTTAAATGTTTAAGAAGATACTATATATTATTATATACGGTAATCATATGATATTTCTATTAACTTCATGCATGCGGTGTTTACCTTTAAATGAATTGCTACATTTACATATAAGGTACGTACAACACCGTTCGGCTCAATTAGAACGGTGTTGTATGTAGCGATGGCAAGAGACCTGACGGAATTACTTTAATTCCATGGAAGAATGGAAGGTGCCAGGTATGGGATGCGACTTGTGTTGATACCATGGCGCCTTCACATTTAAAATTATCTTCATCGTTGCCCGGTATTGTAGCGACTGACGCCGAAATTAAAAAATTGCAAAAATATGGATCTATTACACAAGATCACATATTTCTGCCATTTAGCGTGGAAACTATGGGACCGTGGGGCCCTGAAGCCAAAATATTTTTTAAACATCTTTCTAAGCGGTTACTGAATTCCACAAGTGACCTCAAAGCTGGCGCTTACCTCGGGCAAAGGATCAGCTTAGCTATCCAAAGAGGTAATGTTGCCAGTATTTTAGGAACACACCCTATGGACAGCAATTTGGATGCGGCTTATTATTTGATTTAATTAATTTTATTTGTTATTTTTTTATATTCTTGTATGTAACTGATGTTATTAGTTTAAAAATGTCGAAAATTAATACAAGTAAAT